>BRZM01000072.1:969880-1118243 GCA_033238685.1 Lates japonicus | reverse complement strand
ACCATAAATTTTACACACCGATATTGATTACTGGGTTATTTCATGGTCTGTATGCTAACAAGGTTTTTTGGTGGTAATGTAACTGTTTGTTGTCAGCTGTTTAATTGACAGTGAAATTTGAATTTATCAATGGTTAAATGAGCATGAAATCCAGTCCTTAAGGCATCGCAGCTTTTGAGCCACTCTATTGAAAGAGGAAAAAGAGTTAACTGATATGGATATGGTCTATCCATCATGAGTTGGTGATGCAACAATGAAATTAAATTGTCGCAGATGTTCAAAAGTTTTGTGACTGCACAAAGTCTGGTGAATAGTTTTTTGTTGCAGTTTATATTGTAGTTTATTTCATGACTGACTCGCAGGTAAATTCTGTGTTTCATCTCAGGAGGTGCAACAAATCAAAAGACCAAAACCAACAATGGACTGATGCCTCTAACAAGTACAACCCTGATGTAACTTATTCCTGTGCCATAGAGTTTGACTGAGTTGCCACATTGTTGCACTGGATGACCTTTATTACCACTCAATCCCAAATACACTGTCCTGCTGCAGGAAATACACACTAAAGCAGGGATTGTATATTAATCCACAGCTGAAAAAATGTAGTGCTTACTTCTGTTTGAATAATGCTTTTTAAAACAGGAAATTACTGAGCTCCTTTTAAGAAATGAAACTATATATTGGTGAGCTGTTTCTAATGCGTCACACAGTGTGGGGAAGTTGGAAACTACTACGAGGTGGACCAATACATTATCAGTTTTTGTATTTTTTTTATTGGACTTTTGGCAGTAAGAAGCAACAACAGTCTTATCTTTTAAATTGATTTGCCTCTGAAGTGATCTGACGTGTTCTGAGATGTTTGACCTTAACTTGGATACAGATACATTTTACTTGCAGGCAGAATAAACTGACACGTGTTTAAGAAGGGTTCTCACTGGTCGTAGGAAGAATTATTTTGTGTCACTGCTGTAAACGGTTTCCCAGCTACTGTTAGAACCCATTTCATGACCTGAATAAATGATGAGCAGTGTCTTTAAATAAGACTTCGGATGTCTTTCTCCTTCTGTCATGGAAACGAGGCTGCTTTACCCTTTTATAGCTTTTCAAAGTCATACAAAAGGGGATATGGTTTTATATCATGAAAGCACTTCATCTTTGTTATTGAAAGTTGTTAAATTTTACATCAGGACCGTGTGGGATGATCATTAGTACTGTTGTAACTACCACAGGAGTCACCATTGGCAACCAAGACTAGCAGCTGTGGGTGTGAAAATTATCAGTGCAGGTTAGAACTTGTCTTTGACCAGATTGCCTGACTGATGCTTGTTTTATTAAGTGAAAGGGAAGTCTCAGTTTGACTATGCAATTATTTGAACTCTGCCTGAGAGACGAGTCCTAACTCATCTGCATGGAGAGCTCGACTTCTTATAACACACAAAAAATGCATCAAGTAACGTGACATCTTTACATGACAGATACTGGGATCTTGAGGTCCAGAGGGCTACCAAAGACATGCGGACGCCTAGACTCACCAAAGTCATCATCAGGTGCTACTGGAAATCGTATGCGGTGCTGGGATTCTTTACTCTGGTTGAGGTCAGTGTTTGGTCTGTGTTAAGCTTTGGAAATGAGGGGAATAGGGTGCATTAAGTGATTTTACATGCTGTTGAAACTCATTGTATTAAATCAAGCAAAATCACTGGATCATTTTGATTCATGTATAAAAATAGTCAAGATAAAAAAAAATTACGTATTTATATATATTGGTTATTATATTGGTTGGATTGTTAGCAACATTTACACAAAGAAAACTCGAGAAATGATGAATGTGTCAATTTCATCTCAGCCCAACAACCAAAGCAGTGTCCTGTTCATCAGACTTTGATCAGAATATGCTGTGATTTATCATCTTATCAGAGCTTTAAGAATATAATCATCCGCTGCCTCGCTGTAATTAATGTGTTGTGATGCTCACCCTTCTTCATCTCCTTCTCTGCATATCAGGAAGTCATTAAAGTGGTCCAGCCAGTCATCTTGGGGATGATGATTCAGTACTTTGAGAAGTACGACCCAAACGATAAGAAGGCTTTATACGAGACCCTCGGCTACGCAGCTGCTTTGTCTATCTGCACCATCGGCCTGGCACTGCTCCATCACCTCTACTTCTACCACGTCCAGAGAGCAGGCATGAAGATCAGAGTGGCCATGTGTCACATGATCTATAAGAAGGTCAGTAGGAAGATGCATTGCTTCTGCTTGAGAAAGGAGAACAGAAAGTTCAACTCAGTTGTCACTGAACCCTGATCAACCTTTATATCAAGGGTACTAAAGGTCATTACTGCATTCTTGTGCCTGGAACAGCCTGCCAAGTTCTGTCATATAATCCTTAAAGAGCTGTATTTGGATAAAAGGCACAAAAGCAGGATAATGGTGAGAGCATGAATGACAACCTTTGAATGGGTTTGTTCAACAAAATAAATTAAAAACTCCCTTTTGCATTTTATACTTCTGTCTTTTATCCACACCTACTTATGTACAAGCACTTAGCACTGTTTGAATGTACAGTGTAGGTGATATCTAAAATGTAGGGGTTTTGTGACTGATGTTGCTTTACTGATGGTGATTCTTCTCTTTTTCTAGGCTCTGTGTCTCAGCAGTTCAGCCATGGGAAAGACCACCACCGGCCAGATTGTCAACCTCCTTTCCAATGACGTCAACAAGTTCGATGATGTATGTGAAATTTAAGGCTTTTGGAAAAGAAAAGACACACAGGTTGCTATTACTACTGCAAGGTCAAGGCAGTATTGACAGTTCTTAATGGTATCGCTTTTAACAACTTAACAAAAAATGATCCAGAGAGCTGCACTGACACCGTTATCTAAAGCTAACTAAACTTAAAATTATAGGCCTGTACAACTGAAAGATTATATATAATTAAAGCTAAATATTGTGATATTATTAATTGACAGAAGGCCTTGTAGAGCAGCTGACGTAAATGTTATGCAATCAAGATTACACCAGAGATTACTACCTGGATGACTGAATCCGCATAGATTCTTAACCGGATCAGGTATGACGTGAAATGAACGTGTCACCTGGTGATGTAAACTAGAGGAATGCGTCTGACCTAATTTTGCAAGTCAGCACATATGAAGCGCTTAAGTTCCTGGCATGATTGTACCAGTTGTATTGGTTTGATGGGTGTGACATATGTTTGTTGTTATTTAACTCTGACAGTGTCTCATGTCAGCACTGTCCTGACTGTGTTTACTCAGAGAAACTCTGGCAGCTCTCTCCTAGCGTGAGGTTCAGGCTTGATTATGCTCTGAGCCTTTGTGGCACCAATCCAAGTGTCTCATGTTGAGTGTTGAGTTTCAGTTCAATCAGGGGGTCGAGCCTGCAGTGAACCTGCTGTGAAAACTCCACAGTTTCTTCAGGGCATTTTGCTTCTTGGCAGTGGGCTGTTAGTCACACCATGTCATTCCCACATGGTGGTTTGCAGTCTTTTGAAAGTCCCTGTTGAGTGACTCTGCCCCTTGTGTAAAAACTGCCCAGTTCTGAATGACAGGAGTTTACACACTTCACCAGAACTAACTTTGATCATCACTCTGACTCAGACGTGTTTCCCGATATTTGTGATGAGAAATTGTTGTGTCTTGCATCTACCTGTTTTCTGGTGCTGATCATATTACAGCATTTATACGCCAAATTCTCTTACACAGGTGACTATCTTCCTGCACTTCCTGTGGGTCGGGCCCCTCCAGGCAGCTGTGGTCGTGGGGCTGCTGTGGTTGGAGATTGGTCCGTCATGCTTAGCAGGCATGGTGGTCCTAATGTTCCTGATGCCTGTGCAGACCCTGTTTGGAAGGCTCTTTTCTAAGTTCAGGTAACACTCACACTAAGATGAGTAATATACATTAAAGTGACAAGAGTGAGAGTTACCACTTTTAAACAAATGTTAAACAGATGTTGTGTTGTGACTGAAATAACTACTACCTAACTAACTGACTCACTGAGTTAGCTGAAAACAACTATGTCCACACTAAACTCACCACTTCAGCCCTCTGTTCACACTACTACTACTACTACTATTGCAAAATAAAGTTTTTCCAAAATGGTCTCTCACGTGAACAAATGTTAAAACACTGCCTAACTAAGTATTTGCAAAACAATGACATAAACCTGTGTCGTGAGGGCAGGGGGGCTGTGTGGCAATGAAGTTAACAACTTCCTTATGCTTCACACTTTTCTCTGTGATTGTTTAGATTTTTGTTTGTTTGTGATTTTGTCAGATGATGTTGTACCTATAAAATAATGATTTACTCCACTGGTTTGTTTGTGGCAGTTTTAACCAGATGTTGGCTGTGATGCAGTTTTGTTGCACGGCAGCTAACAGGAGGATGAGGAAGAGTGTAGTCATTTTTCAGTCATTACGGTCTCATTAATATGTAAAGTGGAAACCTGGAAACACTAAAATTCTCACTTGAAATCAGCTGACTCTGTAATGTTTCCAGCTGGCCGAGGCTGAAGCTACATGTCTGTACATGTCCAGGTAGCACTGGACAAGGTTCAAGTAACATAGTTGTAAAGCAGCATGAATCCTAGTTTATGACCTTCTCACAATAGAAACAGCACTGCAGTCTGGGTCTGCCTGTTTACTGACTGAAGTGTAGTTCCAACTGGCAAAACTGATTTTATTTCAAATAGCCTCAAGTAGAAGTTCCTGTTTGTTAAGTAACCACAGCCTAATGGATACAGAAATGTGTTTTAAATTGTGAAGAAAAGAATTTGCAGTCACATAAAAACATATTATGAATGTTGACAATATTGTTTCTTTTGTATTAGACTATATTTAAACTGTGATCTTCAACTTGTCTTCACAGGAGTAAGACAGCAGTTCTGACTGACAGCAGAATCCGTACAATGAATGAAGTGGTGTCTGGAATTAGGATCATTAAGATGTACGCCTGGGAGAAACCATTTGCTGCTCTGGTCTCTGAGGTCAGAAGGTAAAAACATGAATCATTTCTCATGGATGTTTTTAGATCAAAGTAAGATTTAAATACATACTGGTTCTGAAATGAGATATCTACAAATCTGCATTACTTTATAAAGTAGTGCTTTTTTTTTTTACTTAAGTGTCGATAGATTGTCAAAATTAAGTTTCATTATTTACAGCATGTCTAATTATTACATTACCATTGTATATTTGTTTCAGTAGATATCCACCAGTGACAGAAGCCAAGTTACAAATTGAGAACGCTCTCCTCTGTTTTTCTTAGCTGTGTCATTGTACATAAAGCTTACTTATGTTTTTATACTTACATTAGAATCTGATCCACACCAGGATAAATTATTATCAGAATACAGATAATACTTTATGTGCACTAGTGTGTCTAGATCCTGAACTAACAGCTGTCTAAATCATCCCACTTTACAAAACACTGAAGGTTTTCAGAGTGAGAGACCCACTGCACCACATGTGAACAAAGCCAGTGAGCCGTTTTTTTCCCATTTGTTTCAGTGATATTTAGCAGATGATCACACCTCTACAGTGCTGCTGTTAAATTGGCATTTTGTTAATGTTGAGGTCAGAGAGTGTCTGTCTAAATCCTCTGCAGACCCTCACGCTACATAACTCACACTGACATCCTCTCTCCTGGTGTAGGCCTAAAGTCTGCACCGAGTGTCTGCACTGTAGAGTCAACAAATCCACGGGTTAACACTAACCTGATGTGTTATGTTCTATATATAGCCTGGTTAAAACCAGGATTAGTGCATGTGTAAAGATACTAATTGACAGATGATGTTGATGGCATGGCACAGAACAGAAGATGAATAAAGTTAAATTTGAAATGATAAAATTATTATAAAATGCAATAAAATATTCTAGTGAAAAATTCAGAGTTAGTGTAGGCTACAGAAACGTCCCACGGCTTTGCTGCACTGTGCTGTAGATTCATGTTGTGTTCAAGTGGCGTGTACTGTTCGGTGTGCTCGATTGAAACCACACTTGCACTCAGCTGGGTGTTGTCTTTGATGTGTCATTTAAAAATGACCAGTCTAATTGGTATTGAAAGACAGAGAGATATGAACTTCCAAGGGGCTTATTGTAACAGATGAAGAAAAAAGATATTTATGTTCAGTGCAAATTTCAATCAGAATTGGTCACAGAACACACACATTTGTGATAGTCGCCTTTGGTTTGTTAAATTGATTTGATTTGTGTGCAGCACGAGCAAGTCTCATTCCTCAGTTGTACTGGTCCTCCATCAGTGTTCAATAGAAACAAATTACAGTTTGGTTTCTTGATGAGCTCTGTAGTATTGCCAGTTCTTGTGATCAGGGGTTCATCTTAGTCTAAGAGAGTTCATTGCTCATGGCTACAGCAACCTACACCACACGTTTTTTGCATGTTTGCATGTTTTTTTAATTTTATTTGCATCTAATTGTAAAGCCTTTATCATCCTAATGTCTGGACCTTTGTGAAAACAGTCTGAAAACAGTCATGAAAACTGTTGATTTTTCTTTTTTTCCTTTTAAAAAAATGCTATTGATGTTTTAATGCTATTAATTGAACATCAGATTGTTGTACACAGTACATCACATGCATAACTTAAATAGGGGAAGAAATGAAATTCTAAATCAAGTTTCTAGTACCTTTTAAAATGTTCTATCTGTTGGATGATTTATTAAGTGTGATTTTTTTAAACACAGTCATGTGTATGAGCAGACATAAACAGGGCTCTGTGTACAGATATGTGTAACAATGTCAGCTTTGTGAACTGGTTTGGGCAGAATTTGGGCAAACTTTTTCCTGCTCTGTCTGTACCATCCACTGCTCCATTTCCCTCACCACATTTAGCCAGGCATGCAGCTATTTAAATCCTCCTCTGCCAAACACTTTATACGTCTCCTGTGTCATTCCTGACTGCTGCTGATCTGGATCAGGAGTTTTATTCAAGGATTAAAGCAAATCCTCATGTGCTTCTAATAAAGGCATTTTTGGATTTCTTGACAAGATACAACCATTCACGTCTTCATTATAATGAGGAAATTTCACTTCTCATATTGGTTACCATCAGTCCATGTATGATGCTGCAATAAAATGAAGCTTTAAGTTAGGTCATGTGATTTTTTTCATTTTCTGTCGTTTTAGGAAAGAAATCTCCAAGATCATGAGTAGCTCCTACCTTCGAGGTCTCAACATGGCCTCCTTCTTTTGCGCCAGCAAGATCATCGTCTTCATCACCTTCACCCTCTATGTCCTCCTGGGAAATACTATCTCAGCCAGTCGTGTGTTTGTGACGGTGTCACTCTACACCGCCGTGCGGCTCACCGTCACACTCTTCTTCCCTAGTGCCATCGAGAAGCTGTTTGAGAGCCGTGTCAGCATTCGCAGGATTCAGGTAGGGTACTGAATTTATGACAATATGTTTAAACTTAAATGCAACACAAAAATGCAAAAATGCATCATTTATTATAATTTCATACACATGTTAATAAAGTCAGTGGTATCAACTGCTGTCAAAAAAGCTTGCTGCTTTTAAGTCTAAGGAAGGAGAAAATACAAGTCAGTAGACCTCTTACTCAAGATAGGCCTGGCACAACTTCAGTGCATGTTTAAGGACACTGTCTTCCTTGGAAATGACTCCTCCCTCATGCAGAGTACAGCCATACCTCTCTCTGGTCAGTGTGCAGATCACAAACTGCAGAAGCCTATTTACAACCAGAAATTTACTTAACACCATCTTTATCTAGAGGTTTTGTGTACTTTTGCATTATCTCTGCAGACCTCTTTTCATATTAGCTTCCAAAGTTATTTCTCTTTTCATGGAGTCTTAAATACACACAGTGTTTCATCAAGCTTATAGAAGCAGATCAGAGGTGGCAGTATTTGGCTTCATCCAGCTCTTGTGCTGATATTACAGTTGAGGCTGCTGATGACTTATTATTTAATCCCTGTACTGCCTCTGTCACATTGCATCATCTTGAATGTTGGGTTCCGTAAAGCCACCACTTCCCCCTTTCTCTTTCTTTCATAAAGATAAGACCATCTTGAAATGTAATTTTAAAACTGGCAGTTATATAACATTATCTAATGATTTACCTGACCACTGCAGGAAATGACTCAGCTAAAAACATCTCTTGATTCCTTACGTGTGCATGTTACATAATACTCGTGGAGACAACAGTGTATGCAATTTCACTGTTTATAATGGATGGGATTTTATACGACTCTTTATTTTTTATTTTCCAGGAGTTCTTGATGCTGGATGAGATCACAAAAGGCAGCACTGCACTGCCGCAGGAAGAGAAGAAGGATGCGTCTGTGGAGATCCAGGATCTGTTCTGCTACTGGGACAAGGTCAGATACCTTGGTCTTACTAGTACAAGTATATGCTGCATACACACAGGTTTCAGTTGTGCACTCTGCACTATGCCTTCAGGTTGCAGATAAAAAACAAACATGTTTAAATTACTAATTTAAATACAGGCTTCTTTATGCTAAGTGTGCACTGTGTGGCTGTGTTATTTACAGAAACTTCACTATCTTTTTTTTCCTACAGAGTCTGGATGCTCCATCCCTGCAGAACGTCTCCCTCACTCTGAACTCAAATCAGCTGCTGGCTGTAATTGGACCAGTGGGAGCTGGAAAGGTCAGTTATCTACACACTTCATCTTCTTTCATTTTCAGTCAAACAGCAACTAGAATCTTTACTGCATCAGCTCATGCCTTACCTCTCTTTGTGCCTGCATGTCCATTCAGTCCTCCCTGCTGAGCTCCATCCTGGGAGAGTTGCCCACTGAAAAGGGGGTGCTGAAGGTCAAAGGTCAACTGACCTACGCTGCCCAGCAGCCCTGGGTGTTCCCTGGAACCATCCGCAGTAACATCCTGTTTGGGAAAGAGCTGAATCCCCAGAAGTACGAGAAGGTCATCAGAGCCTGTGCTCTAAAGAGGGTGAGAAATTTAATTATTACATTAGGTTACATACATTTATACCCGATACACATTATCATTTGAATATATAGAGAAGACAAGATACACCAAATTACAGAGGGTTGGACAAATTATAAAACTTTAAAAAAAACAAAAAAAACTGCACATTTAGAAAAGAGAGGTGGCGCTTTCTTATAAGCCCTTAATGCAACACCATCAGATGAGAAGCAGAGTATTTAATATAATAAAAAACATGCCTGCTGAAACATTATGAAATAGCAGTAACAACATCAGCAGATAGAAGCATATAGAGCATATTTAAGAAGATAAGATAAGTTTCTGATTTCCACTAAATGCATTCATTATAGCCATAAAAAGTCATGATTCAGTTGGTCAAAAGTTACAGACACTGGGTGCTAAAGTTGGTATAAAGTTGTGGTTTGTCACTCTAATGTTGTAATCAATATCAACAAAATGCAGTATGGGGTCCTTTAGGAATGGTGACTATTATTTGTTTTTGTTTTTTTGGCCTGAGGCATCAGTTACCATGACAACTGACCTCAGAGTTAACTCGAGCTCTCTCTGTGAGACTGAAAAGCCAGGGTTAATCCCAAAGTTAGCTATCTGATCCACTAATCCTTGTTTAAGAGACAGGCGCCTGTTTACTGCAATATTGAGGAGAACAGTAATCTTGTCCAGTCTGTTAAAGCTGTATGGATCTATCATTACTGAGTGAATTATATTGAGTTCGTGGGCAGATGGAGCATGTGGTGAGAGCATGATGACTAACAACATTGGAATTGTTTTTGATGCTGAATCAATTGAGTGGCTTCCTGTGTAGAAGGAGTTAGCAGCTGGTAGCAGCAGGATACTGTCTGAGACACACAGGTAGCACCCAGCAGTCTGGCCTGGGAAACAGAGTAATACCAGTCAATACCACCAATCAATGAATAACTTGATGTGTTTGGAAAGGTAACCTAGGATTGAGCATCACACTGATCATATAACCAGTAAGGTTGATTGTTAACTGGAAAGTTGGGATTTTTACTTATTGAAAGCCTGAAAACAACATAAATCCAATTCAGGCTGAGATGTGGCTTCTTATATAAACAACATTTTCTGCTAATTTTAAGGCAGCTTTGATTATCTTACGCGAGAGCTTTCTGTTTTTGGCTGCACTCTTCTCACTGATTTGAAGGAGCATGGCTTAGTTGGAAAAATGTGGTGTCACGCAGCTCCAAGCACCAGTCTACCGTAAATCAAATCTGATCAAACCACACCCACACAGTTCTGATGAAGCCGATTAGCTGAGTTTTTGACCCTCAAACAGCCTCCGATAACCAAAGATGTTTTTCCTAATGTTTACTTTAATCGTTGCTTATATAGCCATGATTTACAAAGATTTTAAAATCAAGTTTTCATGAGTTTTAAGATGCTGACACATACCTATTAGCTAATATAAGCTGAGGCTATGTGTCTTTAGATGTGAGAGTGCCAGATCAAAAAAAAAAAAGGCAGCAACTGATGCGTAACTAATGGCAACTAACAAAAGATGTCACATTAGCTGTTAAAACAAGCTGACTAGGTGCTGTTCATTTATCCCTCAGCCACTGACAGTAGGTACCTGACAAAAGGAGCCTCAGGCAGCAGCATTATCTGTTTGCCTGTTTGCTAACTGTATTTGAATGGCAGTGTGATGCACATAGAGGACTCCACAGACTGTTGTGGACTTAACAATGCTGCTTTGTAACTTCCTGTTCATGTTGGGCTGCAGGGAGGTCTCCAAATGCAAGACTCTAATCCTCTGTGTAATCTCAATTTTATTATTGTGCTAAATGCTTTGTTGCTTTCTTTGGGCAGTGCAGTACCATATACCAACTGCAAGACTTAAAACACAGGACGCCTGTTGGTTTCTCAGATGTTTGAACTATGATTGCACTTCACCTGACTGGAGGAGAGGTTACTGAAACTGACTCACAAGTAATTCATTTACTTGTGAGTTGTGATTTGTTGTACTGTTCACTCATGACTGGGCAGTATGAATGTAAAAGGACCAAATTACAAAACACCACCACAAAATATATTGTTCTGTTCTGACGCAGACCAGACACACTTATTGCTTTTGATTGGACTGATCTTGGTAGTATTGCCTGGCGCGCACACACACACACACACTCCCTCTCATTTAATATGTGACTTATTTATATACTATAAACCAGGTTCATGTTTTTATATACAGTCATTTAATGTGCCTGTCAGCTTTCATTTAACAACACCAATGTGCTGACTCAAGCAGTTGATATAACCGCATGTGTGTCAAGAGTCACTTAACATGCAGGTAAGAAACTCAGTGATGTTTCAGTGATCAGTTTGTCTAATGATTCCCACAAGACACTTTGTGTAAGAGTTTAGAAACCTGTTCATAGCCATATACACATTAAACAGGTTTCCTAACTGTTATACAGATGCACACATGTAAAAACACACACAGTCATGGTGCCTGAAAATAGGGTTGATTAATTTGCCTATTATTGAATTAATAAACTAATTGTTTTGTGTCTAATATGTCGACTAATTAGTAAAAAGCACATCACAATTCTTATAGCCAAAGAGATATTTACTCATGCTTGATAAGATAATATTTATAGGAGTGAAGGTACTAATCAGCACATGTCTAAATATTTGTATGGATGTCTGTCTATGCCTGTGATGTGCTGGAAAGATAAACATCCAAATAAAACCTTGCCCAATCTCCCATGTTGATATTAATCTTATCGTTGCTGCCGTTTCATCAGAGCTCACTGAGTGTGATGGAAAGGATCTGCAGAGGTAGAAATATTCTCGATGCCCCTCTTAAATAAAAACATGCTTTTAGCAGCAAAACGCATTCCATTTCTGCATGTGCTCAGATGTGAGAATCTCATCACTAGATAGCTAGCTTTGACAGTTGACCTTTCTTTGTCAAATCTTTGTGAAACAAGCTTTAATTTTACAGTACCGGTGTGTTTTTTCCTGGTGATACTTGCTCTGTTGTCCCTGTAAAGATGAAGTATTTTAAATGTCTGTTATCTGTTAGGATGTGGTACTTTTCTCATTTCCAACATGAACAATATGCAGATGGTTACTCAAGTGTCTGTAGTGTCTGTGTTTTAACTGACACAGAATTATTGTATTAATATTTTGCATATTGAATATAATAGGTAGTAATAGTACATTTTTAAAATTGTTAAAGTTTTAGTGTTACCACTCCCCTGTTTTGGTGTTTGTTAACTCTACATGATCTATATTGTGCTTTCCTTTTGTGCAGGATCTGGAGCTGCTTCCAGATGGAGACCTGACACTGATTGGAGACCGAGGAGCCACACTCAGCGGGGGACAGAAAGCTCGGGTCAACCTGGCGAGGTGTGAGGACAGCCTAAATTTACATGGTTTTGATTGACGTTCTGAAGAAATTCTTACTTGATGAATAGACAAGACTGATGAGACTGTGTGACATAAGTTTGAGCATGAGCAGCTTTTATTCAACATCAGATTGTCATGGAGGCTGTCATGTTCAGAGCAGGTTACTTTGAGTTCACTAAAGCTGCTTCTGTTTCCCTGACTTGGCCCTTATCTGACTGGGAGGTTTAACATTCCTTAAACATTAAGATTCACAATGGGCAGTTTAAAACCAGCATCAAAATCAAAGCAGCAGAACCAGAGCTAGTCTTTTTAATTCCACACATTCTTCTATCTCCTTAAAAGGTAGCACTTAACCCACAATGCAACTGGGCTGGCAACAGTGCAATCAGAGATTCAGGTGTGTTATTTTACAAGTCTCTGCTAAAAAAGCACACCTGACATGTTGTCATTTATAGTCTCAAATGACAACAGTCAACTTTTTCACATATGCTGTAGCACTGCCCAACACCTGGAAACACACTTTGATGTGTAAAATAAGTCGAGTTCCCAGTGAGAGAATGTTTAAACAACAGTGACCAAAGAAGGTGATAGATATAGATGCAAAAATGCAGACATATACATCACAGAAACACAAAATAACAGCATAAACAAGTCATCCTCAAGGACGCTGATCAGAGCTTTGAAACAGTGAGATGATGGGTTACAATTTCAAAAACTTCTCTGCATTAGGAGAGGAAAAGTAAAGCCTAAAGGACTGAGAAATATTTCCAAGGAAGCGAACATGTCTTACAGATTAGAAGCAGCGTGATTTCCAGAGTCAAAAGGTAGCAATATATTATCTGTTTATTGACTCAGTGCTGGCTGGAATTAGGAATTTAGCTTCTATAAAGGAAGTTAGTATAGCCCAACAACTATGTGATGTTGGTGCTGTTGCTTGGAAGGTAAAGAAAACCCTATGGTCAGAGTACGTGGGGAACATGGTTTGAATCTTGTGATATTTTTCAATGTGATATTGATATCACCACTTGTACTGATAAACATAATAGAAAAGACATGAAATAATATGTAAGAAAAATCAATGACCGGAATGTCCCACGTGGTGTAATAGCTAAATTCTGTCAGCAGATGCTAACAAAACGATGTGTGTGTGTGTGTTTCAGGGCAGTGTATCAGGAGGCAGATATCTACCTCCTGGATGATCCTCTGAGTGCTGTGGATGCTGAGGTTGGGAGACACCTCTTTGAACAGTGAGTGACTTCAGAATCAAGTATTTGAGACATAAGCTCTTTCTGCTCAGCACATGTGACCCATCCAGTTCATCAAGTCTGAGTGGCTGAATTCCCTCTATACATCTGCACATGCTTTCACACGCAGATACTCCAGCTGCAGGTTAAGGTCTCATGCAATATTAAACCACAGCATGTGCCAAACAGGAAAATACTGGAGTGTTCTGGTCAACACACACTGGAAAAGGGCTTCAGACCTGGAGCGGAAAGCCTTCAGTGCCAGATCACAGCAGGACAGAGTTCCAGTAAAAAGAAGGCGGCGTGTATCTGCACTCTTACTGTACATGACGTCTTCAGCTTTTCGCTGCTCTACCCCATATAGCAGTGGCCTGTTGGTTTATAGTATTGTTGTAGGGTTGGTTTTTGGACTGTGTTGCTTTGTAACAAAAGGCATCTCAAGTGAGAACAGACAAAGATCAAGGAGAGTTTTAGAACTAAGGCAGGAAGAGGTGCGGTGCTGCTGGTGTCAGACAGACAATTGAACTTGGCCCCACTCTTCCTCTTCCTCTTAGATAATACAGTCCCACAGAACATTACATAACAACTGTTATAAGGGCACACATTTTAAATGTGAAAATTTGTTTTTTATTCTTTTTTTCTCTATAAGTTTCTGCAGTTTGTTAATAAGACAGTGACATGATCTTTACTGTATGTCCCCATATCAGGTGTATCTGTGGTCTGCTGAAGAATAAGCCCCGAATCCTGGTCACCCACCAGTTGCAGTACCTGAAAGCAGCAGACCAGATTCTGGTCCTCAAGGAGGTTGGTGCCTGTTCACATCAAAAAATAATCCACACATACTAAACTGCTCATGCTGTATTTACACTCTGACCAGACATACGGCCTGTCAGTGTGGACAGCACACATCTGTGTGGTAAAAAGGTCAAATCACATTGGGCCTCATGCAAGAACCACTCATGTATAAACAGTCTGACTTTTCTTTCTGCTGGTGATAAACACTTTTACCTAATCAGAAATAGCCACCAAAATCAATGGAAATAATGAAAACTTAACATTATACACTGTATTAGTGTGGCGTACATTATGGCTCTAACTAATTGAGAGGTTCAATACTTCCTTTTCCCATTAACCCAGTTGTTTCTTGTTTTCTTAAGGAATCAGGTCTGTGTCTGGTGGACCTTCCTTTGTCACAACACCTGACAGTGTAACATAATTCTCTCATTCCTCATGTCTCCATCTGTCCTCATCTCCTTGACCTCTCCTCCCATTAAACGGACCACTGTAGTTTATAAAGACATTTATTTTTTAATTCAGGTGAAACCATTCCTCCTTAACTGTTGCCATACTGCAGCTCAGCTCTGATGACATCGACATGTCACCTGTGCTGACTACCATGACATACATTTATTGTTTCGTTTTCTTTGGCGACAATATATCATTCCCAAGTTTGAAACAAATGGAAAGAATGAGTAGGTTTACAAAAACAGTTGGGGCATTGTTGATACCTAGGATCAAATCTGCAATGCTCATCATACTTGTATGAACCGATAAAACATAAAGAAGTTTCTTCCATAGGCCAGTGTATTCTCGCTGCTTGATTTGCATATTTTCCAGTTAATACATGTTCAAACTGTATTTTAAAGAAATAAGAGATATTTCAAGTCTGGGTTCTGTAAAATTTTCTGTGGATGTTTGTTGTTTGGAATATCAAACCTGTCTCTACTGCCACCATCAATTACATCTACGTGTTATGAATATGAAAATCTAATGGGAAGATTGTCATGGCCTTACTTAAATGGTCTGAGCTCACTCTAGCACCACCCTCTGGTCATATCACATACTGTACTGATTTTATTTGTCTTTTATCTAAATTTTATTTGAGATCCCGATTTTCACCTCAGACAACTTTAGAATTTCAGCATGCAGTCTTGATGTTGGCACCAGTATTGAACATTCAGCCTGTTTATATCAGCAGTAAGACTTTACACTGTTAGTGTTCAGGAGGTCCAGCACCAGCATATCTGTAGAGATGACGACCAGTAACCATATTGTAAAGTTTTGTGTAAACATGATGAAGGTAGTGTTTAAGTGTTAGCATTGGCATGTAAACATGAGTACAAGCGTGCAGAGTGTTGTTCCAAGTGTGTGTGTGTGTGTGTGTGTGTGTGTGTGTGTGTGTGTGTCTGGTCACATGGTGGCAAAGGGACGTACATGGGCTGCAGGCGGTCTGGGTGGACTGCCTCACTGCTGAAAGGAGGAGGAAGAGGGCAGCAGCACCTACCTCCTCCAGGCGTCCCACCAGAACAGGGCTCTGTCCCAGAATTCAGTGCTCTCAGTCCTCCTCTGTGCAGTCGATCAAAAGATGAGACCAGTTGCAATTGGTACATTATCTCATTTCCAGTGTGCGTGTAATCTCTAAAACTGTGCACAGTGATGCGATGAGTTAATCCAGAGTTGTCCTCACAGGCAGAGCCGGTGCAGGCCCAGTGGCAGAGGAGAGTCGAGCTGGGGAACCGTAGAATTGGTCTGTCGTCCAAATATCTAAGAGCTGGAGCAAGCATCTTTCTCTGCTTGTTGTCTTACTGGTCAACCTCTGGCTCAGATGCATGAAGACACTGAGAAAACTAATTATTTTTGAATTATTTCACTTTCTGTGTTTGCTCGCACTGAGAGAGAATGTGAAAGAAGTGATCACATAGGAAGTATAAATCCTTTGCGATTACATCACCCTTGTAGGTAGCATACATCATGCAGGACTGGTGGCTGGCACTGGGTCAGTATGAAAATGATGAAGACATAAATCTCCTCAGTGTATTTTGGTATTTTATTCTGGAGTCATTTCATACTTGTTTCTAACTGATCAGGGCTGATGAGCAAGAGAAGCTCGGTGTTAATAATAACAGCTATCATCCTAGCGGACAGAACATCACCAAAAGAGCTGGACACAGCTTTCCCTGCCTGGGCGTTTATATGAGGGGTAACCTGAAAACACCGTATTATTACTCTGCTCAACGTGTCTCACTGCTGTGTGTACTGTGTGATGTGTCAGTCAGGTAAAGGGATATTTTTTACAGGTTTGACAGCAGCCGTCATCGTTTTTGGCCATTGAGGAATCTGCTCTGTTCAGCGTGTTGGTGAGGTGCTGACTCTGCGCTGCATGTTCAACTCTCCATCCTCCGGGAACACCTGTGCGCTTCTTTGACATCAACCCCATCGGTGAGCAAAAGTTTACACATCAGCGCATTTGGCAAAAAGCATAAACTGACTGTCATCTCGGGTGCCTAGTTTACAGTTCCATAGTCTGATGATCTGTGTTCTGTCTCACCTCAGGAAGAGTTCTCAACAGGTTCTCTAAGGACATCGGTCAGCTGGATTCTAACTTACCGTGGACCTTTGTGGACTTCATCCAGGTGAGGACAGATGTCAGAGCACTGTCGCAGCAGCTCATTCAATTCACACAATCAACATCATTTTAGATCCTGACAAGGACATTATACTGAAAAAATGTTTTTAAAAATGAGACAATCCAGCTGCTTTTGAAATGATGCTCGAATCTCCCAACAACTTCACACAGAGGAATGATATTTCTGTAGCTCTGCCTCAAAGAAAGTCAACTGACACATCTGAATGACTGAATGACTGAATAAACACATGAACTGACCTGGAATTGTTCACAACCTGACAGCATGAAAACACATCTTTAGAGAACTTGTGTTCGTCTCACTTTAAAAGACATTATGTAAATAAAGAATGAGTAGAGAGAGGCCCTCCTTAGTGATGAAAAAGGGTTAACATGTCTGAATAAGCACCTGAGTCACTTCTATGGAAAATCACCCAACAATCTCATATGTCAGACAACATTGGTCTGAACTGAATGATTAATCAACAGTTAGCACATGTTGTTTACTTGAATGATGATTAAATTTCTATCATGTAGGACACCTATATCTAAGATGACAGATTGGTTGTAATTATTATTAGCATTATTTGAACAGTAGCAGTAACAATGAAACACTATCATTTTCTATAAAAAGGGAGAATGCATTGTACCAGGTTTTAACAGTTGTTAATTTCCAGCCTTTCCTTGGTAGGTAGATGAAGCCAACAGTGTTAATCTCTGCTTATGAGGAAGACTCTTGACTCAGAAGATCAGTGACTATTCAGATTTCCATTATAAATCTTTTTGTTCTCTGAGCAGGTGTTCCTGCAGATTCTGGTGGCTGTCTCAGCGTCGGTGATCCCTGGATCCTCATCCCAATTCTGCCCCTCCTCCTCATCTTCCTCTACCTCCGGCGTTATTTTCCTGCAAACTCCAGAGACATCGGCCTCGAGGAGGTCCCACGGTGAGTTTCCACTGGTGGGTTCTTTCATTTTTCATGTTAAAAAGACCACATAATTGAAAGAGCTTTGTACATGTTAAAGGCTGTGTAGAAAAAAACATAAACTCACCCTCTGTGTGTTGTGTGCCCTGCAGCTTTCGAGGTCAGTCTTCTCCCACCTGTCTTCGTCTCTTCAGGGTCTGCTTGGGCGATCCGAGCCTTCGGAGCGAGGAGAGGTTCAGAAAGCCTTTGATGCTCATCGGGACCTGCCTCAGGTTTCCTCAGCCTCATCACTTTTAACATTCACTATTCATCCAGTGTGAAGCCCTGCTGTGACCTGTTAGTCCAGTGTCAGTAACATGTTGTCCTCCTCTGAACAAGCGACTGGTTTCTGTTTCCTGACCACACCTCTCGCTGGATTGCATGCGTCCGACTTGGCCGGCATCTGTCCATCTTCGTTACCATTGTCACGTTTGACTGCCTGCTGCTCCAGAGACCGTGAGAAACTTTTAATATTAGAACTTTGGTTTTGTGCTGCTGCCCACCACTGAAACACGGTTACTTTGCCGACGCTCATTGACTTTTTCCCTCTGTTCCTCTCAGAGCTGGATCTTTGGCTCTGTAGGTTTAACTCTGACCTACTCCATCACACTGATGGGCATGTTCGGTGAGGCAGAGTGCAGGTGGAGAACATGGTAAGATATGCTGTGTCTTTGATTTTTATTTGGTTTGACCTCCTGGTCTCTTTCTTCAGTCTGTGCATGTGTGTGCTTTGTCTTCAGATGACGTCAGTAGAGAGGGTAGTGGAGTACACTGAACTGGAGAATGAAACGCCCTGGGAAACCAAGCGCCCACCTCTGATTGTTGTAAAGGGCCTGGTGACTTCGACCACGTCAACTTCTCTACAGCAGCAATGGACGCTTGTGCTGCAGGACCTGGCGATGTTCAGACCCAAAGAAGGTCAGACCGCGTTTGTCATCAGACGACCAGACACTTTCTGTCTGGCGTGATGTTAAAAAGCTCAACTGATGTTGTTTGTTCCTGTGTGTCAGGTTGGTATTGTAGGAGAACAGGTGCTGGAAAAGCTCCTGGTCTCAGCCTGTTCCGCCTGGCAGAGCCTCGAGAAAGATCTACGCCGATGGTGTTCTGACTTCTGAGATCGGCCTCAGCCCTGCGCCCAGAGATGTCCATCATCCTGAGTAAACATGATAAGATTCTTTACTACCTGTGTAACATTAACACTGTAGAGTAATGAGCTTGTTATTGAATTTAAAAGTTACTGTAGCTCAGGAGAACAGTAAACCTTCCAAGGAACAAAAGGCTTGTATCAGTCTGAAACATGAAGTCAGCCATCAAAGGAGAAGGATTCATGTAGTCATTTTTGAGGATTAGGAAGATTTGTCATGCAAGAACAATAAATGTCACTAATACAAACTGAATTGTTTATTTCCAAAATTTTGTTGTAATGTATTTGGTCTGGAATTGTGTAATCAGAGTGACCTTTGACCTCTCCACCCTCTTGTTTCCAGGACCCAGTGTTTGTTTACTGGCTCCATGAGGAAGAACCTGGACCCTTTCAACCAACACACAGATGAGGAGCTGTGGGCAGCTCTGCAGAGGTCAATGTACACAGTCACATGCTTTTTACACATCAGTAACGTGTCAGGGTTCTTATAAATACAAATAAATTGGCCTATAAGATTTGCTTTCTATGAGAGTAATGAGGCAGAGTTGAAATTGTAATTTGAAACTCCAATAACAAAATCTAAAATGCCAAAATTAAAAATCTGAAGGAAAAATCTATTCAAGATGGACCCCTGTGGTGGCATGTAGACCAACTAACATCACCTGGATTTCCACTCAAATGTCTATGAGCCATTTCTCTCTGGTTCTGTTTGGAAACTCTTTGTCTCAGCTGTTTTACAGTGTGTAGGAGACCATGATTAGACTATGCCACACACACATCACTGCCCATTTCATCCTCATGACACAGAGCAGCTGGAAGTATTTACTGAAGAAACACATCACAGTACTGTCAAACTACTTTATTGTTAATGATCTTCTGTCTCCTGTGTCTCTGGGTGCAACTGAAGTCTGTGGTGGAGGCACTGGTAAGTTGGAGACAGTTCTGGCTGGTCAGGCTCCTAACTTCAGTGTGGTCCAGAGACAGTTGGTATGTCTGTGAGCCATCTGAGGAAGAACCGCATCCTCATCATCGACGAGGCCACGGCGAACGTGGACCCCAGGTACTGTGGCTCATCTCATTGGTAGTCGTCGTAGAGAACAAAGTAACACATGCTAGCACTGTGTACAGCAGCAGTTCTGAACTCTAAAGATCACACTGACACACTGACAGAATGGTTGCTTTCTTGTACTAATGTGCAGGGAACTGCATTTCTTGAATGTGTGTGCTGTGTCTGTCTCTGCAGGACAGATGAGCTGATCCAGAGAACCATACGAGACAAGTTCAGAGAATGTACCGTCCTCACCATCGCTCATCGTCTCAACACCATCATAGACAGTGACCGCATACTGGTGAGTCCTCCTACTCACACATTCTAACAAAGAGATATACTTTAGATCATGTGATCTGCGTCTACAGCTGCTGGTGTAAACTGCTGCTACTGTCTTACACACAGGTGTAACAGAGTATGATAACAGCAGCTACAAACTTTGTGCTTGTTGCCCTCAATCTGGGTGAACTGACACTTCAACTGTACTTTTTTTCAACTGTCTTTGATGTTGATCTCATGTTCTCTGGTTGTTAGTTACAGTCAGCTGTGCAGTGTGTGCATATCTATAGCAACCACTGTGATGCTGACTGTAAACAAAAGTACAACAAACCTGAGAGTAACAACCAGAGAACATCAGATCACTATCAAATTAAAAAGTATTGTTTGAGCCTTAAACAGTACTGGGGGATCAGTTCACCCAAATTACAAATAAATATATATTTTTCCTGAAATGGTAGTGAGCTACCTCCACAGCTACATCACTGCTGCAAGTAGAACATCTGTCCACTAGAGGCGTAAAAACATTTGCAACTAATGTTAATAGGCAGTTTGTCTTGATTGCAAATGTACAAGTTGTGATCAGAGAAGGCTTCAGAAATTAAACCTTTAAAGGATATCTCTAGGATTTCCAATGTGTTGGGCATAAATAATGGACAGAGAAAAATTTTTGCAATTGGTGCAGCTGCTGCAATGTAATCTAATATTTGGGATTGCATTTGTGCATGTCAAAGTATGTGCACTGCTCAATTTATTGCTAAGTGTCTGACAACATTATGGATTCCTAGAGTCCTTTTTGCTGAAAAGTAAAGATCTTTTGTTTTGCTTTGAAGTGACTTTTAAAGTTGCTTTTAAAAATTGAAAAGCTCATAAATACACTAAACTGTACCAAATTCAACAGAGGACAGTTGAAACTTGAAGTGACGTGAAATCATATATACTCCTCAGTGGTAATCACAAATGTGATTTTGTGTCAAGTTTTTAGATGGGGAATCTGCTTTAACATTAGGCCCTTACACCTCCTTCAAGATCAGAATGTCTGCATAAAATGGTGCAGCAGGCGGAGCAAGCAAGAGGCAGCAGCTCTACTGGAGGCAGCTAAACAGGTGAGCATCTCAATCTAAAATATCCATCAGCCTCTTGTGTAAAGCTTAAATGTAAACATTTATTTGAAACTGTGTTTTCAGGCTTTCGAGCAAGCCGTCCTAACATGTCAAATGGACACGCACAGGCAGGCAGTAACTTGGTTATCTTTGAGACTGCTCTGTGAGCTCAGGAGGAAACTGACTCGCTGCTGCCACAAGACTTTGAAAGTGCCTGGGCTCGTGTGGGTCCCCACCCACACCTCTATTGGCTTGGGGCCTCATCACTCCAGCTGGCGAGGGAGACTGAGAGGACAGAGGATCTGCAGAGGCTCCACCCTCACCGTGGCCTTGAATGGCTGAGCCAAATCTGCACATTATGCTGTCATTTTTTTCCCTCAAGCTGACAGAGCCTGGAGATCACTGCTGTAAAAACTGTTGTGACATAGACACTATTTATTTTCTATGCTTCATATTTATCATGTAAACTGTTACTGCTCCAGTATACTGATGCCGCTTTGTTCTTTTAACTGGCTGTAATCCTTTAAAAACTGGCAAAAAAGTGCCTTATTTTGCATTTGCAGCAGTTTGTACATATTAATTTAACCAGTGATAATGTGCAGCTGACCATAAATACGAAACTGTGCACGTTAGCAATCACCAAATCTAACAAATGACAGCAGCAGAAGTTTGAGATCTCAGTAAAAATCTATGTTGTACATGTTGTTGCCTTGAGATTTACTGATGTACAAGAAACGTTCTTGAAGGAATTTTACTACTAAAAGTTCTGGTCATGTATTCCTCCACTGACTTGAGAGTTCTGAGAGGAAGATGGGTATGATAATTGAAACTCAGCTGCTGAGGTGGAGTGTGTTGATTACTCATTTCTGTTCAAACTATTTGTACTTTGTTTTGTTTATGATGTTTTACATATGTCATGACTATGAACATATTATTACTTTGTTTTCAACTGCTTGTTTGTACATTGTTATATCCAAATACTACATAAACTTAAATCTTAATCTGTTGATGTCCTTTGGATCAGAATATACAGATATTTTACATGATACTTTAAAGTTTGCTGGATGGAAACCAACAACAGGAAAAGGCTTGTTACTGTACAGGAAAAACTGTCAAATCAACAAAAGTAGAGGTGAATGCAGGGGGCAAGAGGCGGTGCCCCTAATATAATATCTTGCCCCTCAAATCAAAATTTTGAATATTCAATTCAATTCAATTTTTATTTATATGGCATATATCACAACAAAGTCATCTCAAGGCACTTTTCATATAGAGCAGGTCTAGACCATACTCTTAAATAGAGTGTTGAATGAGACCCAGCAAAGTCCACCATGAGCAGCACTAGGCGACGTGTAAGGAAAAACTTCCTTTTAAGAGGCGAAACCTCGAGCAGAACACACATTTAATAGATTATCCAAACAAAGTGTGTTAAAAGTCAAGCATAATTAATGCAGTAGTTTAAAAGTACTCAGGCTGCACTGCATGAAGACTTCCCCCGTGGCGTTTTTCTGCCGTTGTTGACTGCGTGTGTTCTCATTGGCCACGTGGTGTCTACGTCATTGCCACAGCGCTTTATGGGAGAGCACAAAAGTCGGAGGAACAAAGTCGGTAAACAAATTTAAACTAACCTTAATTATTACCTCGGTTTGTCAGTACTGTGAGAACACTTGGTACGAAGAAGCCTGGATGCTAAAACAAGCTCTGAAACGAATTTTCTATCGAACAGGTGAGGATGCTGAACACACCTCTGGCCTTGAAGGTAAGGCCAAGGGGCCTTTGCTGGCGGCTAAGCGTTAAGCCCCGGAGGCGTTAGCATTAGTTCTCTATTAGCATTTTTACTGCGTGGGTAGGTGTGTTTCAGTGACTGAAATCGCCAGCATGAGTTGGACCCCAACGTGGAGCTCCTGGTAGTCTGTTTAAACCCCTGTTGTAATTGTTTACGATCCTTTACTGTTCTTGCATCTCTTTGTGATTTTGTGTTCCACTTTGGTCATTTAACTTAGTTTATAGCGGTTTATCATGTCATTATCCAGCGGTGTTATCGGCAGGTGAGGTGCCCATGCAGTACTCTCTTGAAAACCCCAAGCTTTTAGTAGCTTTTTAATCACAAAAGGCATTAACAATATATGACTGAGTTTGAAGTTGGTATGATTAAATCTCTAGGAGGAACAGGTTTTCAAGTACAGTGTCCCCAAATGGTGGAAAATTAGCAAAATTTGTGTAATAAAGTCTAAATGGCTGACTTCCTGTTGGTTTGCTTGATCATGACATCAGAGACTTTTTGTACATCTGGTATATGTGGTCCAAATTTAGGTCACATACGACAAACTAAGTCAATGAGATCACTTTTTTAGATGACGCCTTCCTTCATTCTCAAGTCCAAATAAGAAGAAGTAATATATATTGGTAAAAGCTATCTAATAGGTAACAGTAAAGTAATCTGTAATGTAAAAACAATGCAGAAGTAGTAGTAGTAGTCCAAAATAGAAATTAAAAATGTCGTAGTAGTAGTAGTAGTAAGTAGCAATCGTAGTAAAAAAAAACAAACAAAAACCCCCACCACAGTATATTAAAGCATCAAAAATGTCACAGTTTAGTAAGGCATAAGAATGTGTTAAATTTTATTGTTATTGTTGAATCAGTCAAAATAGGTTGAAAATATCTTAACTTCAGTTTGACTGATCATGAATTCTAAATCTTGTGTATATATAGACACACAACTTCACCATACCAATAATTCTACAAATAAATAATAAATATTGGAGTGAGTTGTTCATAGGTTTATTAATTTAACTATTGGTCAGAGGGTGATTTTAATAATATTTTAATAATATCTTTTACAGTGTGTCTACCTTTGTTGCTAACAGTTTTCATCAGCTGCGGCGTAAGACTTTTGTAAAAGTTATTCATTAAATGAACTAACACAAAACAAAACAATATAATGTTAGAAAGGTAGATTGGTTGAAATTTGAAATAATGATTGTATGTGACTCTTTACTGAGTATAATAAACAATACAAAGTTAGATCACCATTCAAAAGTATTTAACTGATAGTGTTTATTATTGTTGTGCAGTTCACGTGTAACAGACATGATTATTTCGATGATTAGTTGATAGACACACAATTAATAATCATTTGCACCATACTTACTTTTTGGTTCTTCGGAGGTGACTGACCGTTAGCTGTTCATTTCTGACACAGCCCTCTAATGTTTGGAAAATGTTCAGTTTCAGCTATATTGAATATTTATCTGTGTTTTCATGGTTAAGCTGTGGTGATGAGAATAGGTAGTATTGATCATTTTCCTGTATATTTCTTCAGTTTCCACTCAGGTGTCTCACTTAGATCCACGACATTGTCCACGATCATGAGAGAGTTCTTACAATGAAAAAGTTCTTTGAGACCAGGACAGAGGCCTCCAGGTAATTCTGAAACAACTTTATATAAACTGTCTACAACACAGAGCACTGACGATAAATAGTTTAATGCTCACTATTCAGTATATCAGAAAAGTGTAATAATAAGTAATCTGCAATTAAAATGATGTATAAGTAATCTAATAGAAGTAATTTAAAAGTAATTAGCAATATCAAGTAAGATACAATAGGCAAAGTAATCTGTTACTAGATGTAGTTTGCAGCATAAAAAGTTATCTGCTGAAATTTAGACATAATATGTAAGAAAAGTAGTATGTAATGGTAAAAGTAATTTGTAATATAAAAAGCAATGCAAAGTCATAGTGATCAAAATAGAAGTAGATAATTTTATTATAGTAAGATATCCTTGAATGTCGTTGTATAGTATGTGGTCAAAATGTCAAAAATATCGCCATTATGGCATAAAAAAAAAAAATATTAAAATTGTTACAGTATATATTTTTGAATTAATATCACAAAAAGTGATTTTGTAATGCAGAAATAGCAAATATTCTCTACTTGCAGCTTACCCAATTAAATGTATATTTTAAGGCAAAACTCTTATCTCTGGCTAAGTGGCAAGAGCTGTCTTCTTCCTTACCTCTGGCTAAAAATATTCACTCTTATACAATATTAACAGACAGGCAAAATATTCAGTGTTCAGGAGTATTTATTTGGGTAAGATAATCGCTATTAGCTCAACAGCGGGGAAATTCAGTGTTGCAGCAGCAAAAAGTATAAAAGGCAAAACTAAACAAGGGGCCAAGAGTTACAAAACAACAATATATAACAATATATAAAAATTATAAACAATAAACAGGACTGTGTACACAGTAATAGATTTAATTACTGATGACGCAGCAAACACAAAATCTAACAACTTAGCTTACTGTGTAGAGGTGTGCGAATATGTATGTGTATGGAAAGGCTCTTAAAGGTAAGATTGCTGCTTTAAAGATAATTCCTTTGTCATAGTTTAGTAAAGGCATAAAATGGTACATTACATGTTCAGTTTCAACTAATGTTAGATATTTTCTCTGTTTTCTCATTTTTCTGTTTTCTTCTCCTCCACTTTGTCCCACAGGAGTCACAGAGAGTCTTCATACTGAGGAAGAAGCTCTTTGAGACAGGACAGAGCCTCAGGTAATTCACAACCTGCTTTACATAAACTGTCCAACACACAGAAACTTTGACATTAGTTTGTTTATGTTCAGTATTTAGTGTATCAGAAAAGTGTAGAAGTAAGATGCAGTAGGCATAGTAATCTGTTACTAGATGTAGTTTGTGACAGTGATTATGAGCAAATTTGGAGAAATAATAAGAGAAGTGATAGAGATACGGCCGTCGTTTTCAGGGGCCAATACCGATTGTGGTAGTCAAGGAGGCTGATAACCGATATTTGGGAAGCCATTGCAGTAAGAAGTGAAAATATTAGGCGTCAAAATTTTAGATGTAAACTCAACATAACTACTAAAATGCCTTCAGCATATGTTTATTAAACAACTATAGACAATAGACATCTGTGTTTTAAAATTCTAACAAAAGTGCAGGAGTTCCCAGGGTCAGCATCTTTATAAAGTTTCTTATAAACTTTCACCTTTGATTAGCTGTTACCACATATACATAATGTATTGATCATTTTTCTTTGTATGTTTCTCTTTGATTTCCTCCAATTGTCTCCACTTTGTCCATATCGTCCCACGATGTGAAGTCTTATTACAAGGAAAGTTCTTTGAGACCAGGACTGAGTCCTCCCAGGTAATTCTGAAACGCTTTACGACATTATAGATCTTCAGTAACTGATCTGAAGTCTGAATAGTTAATTCGTCACAAAAACACTTAACTCTTTATTAAAGTTTATTTACATAGTTCATCAATGTACAGTTCAAAGAAACAACATCAGGTCTCTCTCCCTCAAGCCTGACACTCACTTCCAACTCAACTCTGGTCTTCATACCCAGGGCCGCTTCTACACAGACATATATAAGGGGGCACCCAGAGATGTGAAGGGAGCATCGTTGGTACACATCATGCTACAGCAGCAGTTTTTCTGGGGGAGTATTTTTCACTTAATGTTAGCGTTTTTGCCTATGACAGTGTTTTCTCCATGGAATTGTGTTATTAGCAACGTATCCAACCTGGAGAAGTGGACTGCACGTTTTATCAGGCCTCGACCCTGCGACCTGTCCAGCTCAGGTGTCCTGAAGACTAAGCCTGCTGGAATAGTAGGGTGTGCAGACCCCCCGACCATGAGCCAAATTATTCTCGCTGTATGAGTGTCAAATTAAGATAAAACCCAATAAATCACTCAAAGCCCAGCCTTCGTTTCACAGTATGTTTGGATTTTCTGGTTTGCATTTATCACTCACTTGTCAGCCTTTGTTGTCGTCAAAGCTATTTTTTTATTCATATAGGAGCCTCCTAAGCATCTGCTGTATGTGTATGTGATAGCATAGCGATCGCATTTGGTCTTTAACTTGGCGAATCTTTAAACCAGACCAACGAGAAATAACGTGAGCCAACCAGCTGAACTTAAAGTTGTTCAGTAGTCTACAAGAGTACTTTCATTCTTTCTAAAATTTCAGCTCTGTCATTTTTAGTCTTTCATAACCCCTTGCTACGCCTCCCTGAAGGCGGCGGTGGAAGAACCCCACCCAACCCCGTTGCTCCATAACACATGAGAGTCCAGCCGTGATCGGCTCTTCACCCCAGTCTGCTGGCGGCTGGGACATGAACAGCTCCCAGGAGGAACCCTTCTCACGTTACTGGCTGCTTGTCCCCCTACCACCAGAGGCTGAGAATGAAGAAAACACACACAGCCTTTAAACCAACTAGTGGTCAAACATAGTACTGTCTTCAAGTGCCGCCTCTTGCACTCCAGCTTTTTGCCAATGTTAGCTCACGTGTCGTCATTGGCTGTGATCTACTATGGGAGGGCCTTAGAGAAGGAAATGCAATTTTACACCACGTTTCAACCGTTGCATCTGTTCGCCAGTACTGAGAAAACCTGATGCGAGAAGAGGTCGAGATTGCTAAAACAAACTTTGGAGCCCGTTTTTCTGCGTCCCACTGAACAGGTCTGGATGCTAAAACAAACACTGGAGCTGCTTTTTGTAGAACGACTGAGACTGGGCGCTGAACACACACCTGCGGCACGAAGGTAAATCAGCAGTTAACTGGCAGCCTTATCAACATTACCTTGTAATGATATCATAAAATGATCAGTATGTCATCATTTGCTGCTTGATAAACTCTCCGTTGTGGACATATGGAAACACTGAACACTCGTTTATATCGCGTGGGTCAGAGTATGTTTGAGTTTGTGTGACTGAGGCGTCAACAACATCAGTTGTGGTCACCTAACATGGATAATGTTAATCTATATGTAAATCCCGTTTGTGTTCTTTTTCCTTTATCGATGTTTTGAGGTCTCTTTGTCATTTTGTGATCCATCCATCTTTTAACTCATCATGCGGTGGTTTATCATGTCGTTGTCATCGGTTTGTGGTGAGTTTATATTTACCTCTACCTGACTGTTAGCGTTAGCATTAGCATCAGCCTTATCTTTAAATTATGTCTTTGGGGCTTTTTCCCCTTTTCCTCGTCGTCGTTATTTGTGCTGCAGCTTGGTCATTTTAGGTCAGTTTATGGCAGATTATCATGTCGATGTGATTATTCTGTGTCTGTCTGTGGTGCTATTCTACCTGTTTTACATCTACTTGTGTTCAGCTTCTTTGGGGTTGTTGTACATTGTATTGTGTCTGTTCTGGGCCATCTAACGTTTTGTGTGGCAGTTAAACATCTCATTATGATCGTTTAGCAGCTTTGTGGCAGTAATCTGTCCACAGCCATCCATTGATCTATTGTATATTATTGATTAAATGTGTTTGGTGACATGAGATTTAACTGAGCTCAGTTTTGAGTTTGAACTCATGCTCCTCACAAGTTTAAACCACAATGTATGAGCTGAAATATTAAAACCATTTAAAACAGTTTTCTCTCTCAGATCAATAAAGTCATGTTCTAGTATATAATTCATTATTCACCTCAAGTCTCTCAAGTAGCAATTGTCCAGGTTCTAGGTGTTCAGTTTTCAGTGTTGTGTTCTTCTGCACTGTTCAGGTGTTGGAGGTGAACTATTTCTTCAATGTAGGCTTCTTTGTTGGACTTGTTTTTCCAGGTTTATAGTTCAGCTTCTTGCCTTCCTGGACACAAACACCAATCTCACTAAACCAAACCAAACAGGTATGTCTAAGCATTCACCCAGTCTGAAAAAAGGGTGTTGACAGGCTCAATTAAATCTTAGTCACAGTGTTATTTAAATCCTTGGTATTTAATGACTAGTATTGAATTAGGGCTAGGCGATAAAATGATAACCATATATTAAATAGAAAATAGATTAATACAAAATACAAATCTGGCTTAGCGTTAGCTGATTCATTCTACCATTACTCTCTTTGTCTCGACCAGTATTTTGATCATTTATAATAATGCATGATTATGCAATAACTGTCCATAATGAGCCATACTATAAAATGTATATAGTGGAACACTACCAGACATAAAGTTAGTAAACAGTTCTCTTTCATGTTTTGTCCTTATCACCAGTGTCCGTTCTCGTGACTTGCATACAGCTCTACCTGACACTTCACACTGCCTGCATGCGCTGTGGCTCTGTGCTCTGTTTTCATCAAGTATCTAACTCCACGGTTGCTTTTGTGCTGTGGTCTGGTTGCAGATCTGCTTATAAATCTTTCAGCCTCTGTGTGTGAACTGAGAGGCTAACAAAAGTTTAACAACTCATTCAACTGATGCATCAAATAGTTGTGATGACTAAATCAACCTTAAGTGTCTTCACATCTCGCCACGAGTAAAAGGAACCTCTTAAGTTAGAGCAGAAATAGTGATGATTTATTTGATTTATATCTTAATATATATATCGATGTGTCAACTGATGATTTTTTCCCACATCACCAGCCTATAATCAATATAATAACTGATTCATCGTGTCTATAAATTGGCAGAAAATAGTACTAGTTATAATCATTTTTAAACTCTAAATAGTTGTCAGTTCATTTTCCTGCCTGTAGTGGAAGTTCTTATTGTGCAGTTCACAGTAATATACACTTGATTCCTCCAGTGATTAGTTGACAATTAACGTAGAAATGTAAAGATTGAAGGAATCATCATTCTAATTAATTTTCACAAATATTTATTATTATTATTGATTCTTAAAAGATGTGATGAGGAATAGGTAGTAATGTATTGATCATTTTCCTTTGTATGTTTCTACGATTTCCTCGGTGTCTCCACTTCGTCTTTGTACAATGAAGAACTTCTTTGAGACCAGGACTGGAGTCCTCCAGGTAATTCTGGCCAGCACTGACATTAGTTTGTTTATGTTCGGTATTTATTGAAAAGGTGTAATAATAGGAGTAATAATATGTATTAATAGAGTAACATAAAAATAATTAGCATTAGTTATTAATCAGTGAATAACTAATTTTAAAGTAAAATGTAATAGAAAAAGAGTAGAATGTGAGAGCAATCTAATATTAGAGTAATATAAAACAATGCAAAGTAACGATGATCAAAATATAATTAAAATGTCACAAGCATCACAAAATGTATATAGTATAGTGTCAAAACATCAGTTCAGTATATTAAAGGCATCACAAAACTGTTATAAAATGTCACAGTAACACCCATATTAAACACAGCAGCAAAATATTCTTTAGAAGTATTTATTTAAGGTAACATAATCCTTTATCAATCACAACAATAAAAAATAGAAAAGGGCATTATATCTACAAGACTGTGTACAGTGATAGATTAGTTTGAGCTGTTTGAAATAAGTGAGATGCAAGTCAAGTAATCTATTGTTACTAGATGTAGTTGAAACAGTAAAAGTAATCTAATTTTAGAGTAGTAAGTAATCCAAAATAGAAATAAAAGTCACATTATAATGAGCATAAAAATATTTTATTCCAGTTTCAGCTGTAATGTTGAATAGGCAGCAGTGTTGATCATTTCCTTTGCAACATGTTTCCTCCAGAATTGTCTCACTTTGTCCCGCGATCGTAGAGAGTCTTATTACAATAGAAAGAAGATCTTTGAGACAGGACACAGGCCTCCAGGTAATTCCACACACTGTGTATCAGGAAAGTGTAATAAGAGAAGTAATATAAGGCAATTAGCAAGTCAAAAGTAATCTGTTACTAGATATGTTTACAACAGTAAAATTAAATGTAAATTTAAAACAATTTGTAATATAAAAGCAATGCAAGTAATAAAAATAAAAGTCTGATCTACTCAGGAGTTACTAAATGTAACAGTGTTAAAAACTGTCAGTGTAGTTCAGGGTGAGTAAATGTAACAGTAAAGTGTACAAACTGTCTATGATAAGGTGTCTAATATGTAAAATATTTAGACTTACAGTCAGTTTGTGTGATCAATCACATGTTGTTGTCTGTGCAGGAGGAGAAAGGCGACAGCAGCTGAACCTGAAGTGGGAGGAAAGAAAACCAAAGTGTTAGGAAGCTATTAATGAAATAAAGGCTCCACCATCTAACTGCGCAAGCTGTGTTGGTTTTCTCTACCATCTCTAATATAGTCATAGGCACATTCCAATGATGAATATGTCTTTAACAAACACCTGTGAGAACGTTCATCTTCTTATGATCCAATTGTATCACAACAATGTTTAATAGGCGATATTTGCTATAAGTGTTTTCCTAGCAGTATGTGTGTTGTCTGGAATAAAATGATCAAATGTCTATCTAAACTTAAGGTTGTATATCTATTTTGTTTTATACTTCTCTTTCAAACCTAATTATAAGGGGTTTCTATTCTATTCTGACTATAATAGTTTCCATATTGAAAAATCCTAATTACAGTTACAGTGACTTTAATTTGTTTTCTCCTCTATGAAAGTTTTAAAGGGGAGTCAAAGTGCAGCTGAGATAATGATAACAGTCAGATGAAAAGATAAACTAACACTGACCTAGCGTCTTCCGTCTGTCTCTTCTCTGTGATTCCATGGTTCCAGTTTGAATCCTGTGGAGAAAAACACAACAAACATTAATATAAAGATGTGACTCTTAACACGTCAAAATAAAAGCACAGAGTTTCTGGGTACTGCACGTGAAACTGTCAAAAGATAAAGAGGAAAAAAAACTAGGTGGTTCTGGACTCATCAGAACTTGTCCAAGAGTTACATTTGTCTGGAGAAGTGACTCCTCCAGCTGCTCATATTCACACAGAGAGAGCAGATGTTGAAAAATCCTCCTTTTCTTTGAACTGTACATTGATGAACTATGTAAATAAAGAGTTAAGTGTTTTTGTGACAAATCAAACTATGAGACTTGAGATCAGTTACTGAAGAGCTATAATGTCAGTGCTCTGCTGGACAGTTGATATAGCGGTTTAGCAATTACCTGGGGACTCAGTCCTGGTCTCAAAAGTTGCTTCATTGTACAAAAGGCAGTGGAGACACCTGGAGAAACATACAAAGGAAATGATATTACATTACTACCTATTCCTCATCAACATCTTTAGAATCAATAACAATAAATATTTGTGAAAAATTAACTAGAATGATGATCTAATCTTACATTTCTCGTTAATTGTCAACTTATCACTGTGAACTGCTGGCCAGAACTACTTCACAGGCAGAAAGAAATGAACTGACAACTATTTAGAGTTAAAAAAATGATTATAACTATTATTTTTCTTGATTTATGAACTGCGATGAATTCAGTTATTATATTGATTATAGGGCTGGGTGATGTGGGAAATCAGTTGACATCGATATATATTCGATATAAATCAAATCACTATTTCTGTGACGAGGTTCCTTTGCCGACTATTTGATGCATCAATTAATGAGTTGTTAAAGCTTTGTTAGCCTCCTCAGTTCACACACAGAGGCTGAAACATTTGCAAGCAGATCTGCAACCAGATAAGCACAAAGCAAACTGTAGGTTAGATACTTGGTAAACAGAGCACAGGCGACGAAAGCCGATGCAGGCAGTGTGAAGTGTCAGGTGAGAGCTGTATGCAGTCTCACGAGAGCAGACATGAGTGATATGACAAAGGTAAAAACAACTGAGAGAACTGAGCTGCGCGCCAACTTTATGTCTGCAGTGTCTCCTATATACATTTTTATAGTGGCGGCCGCTGCGGAACAGTTATTATATAACTGCATTATTATAAATGATCAAAATGCTCGATTGAGGACAAAGAGAGTAAATAGTAGAATGAACCAGCTAACGCTTAAGCCAGATTTGTATTTTGTATTATATTTTCTATTCTAATATATGATTTATCATTTTATACGTAGCCCTAATTTCAATACTAAAGTCATTAAATACCAAGTTTAAACCAACCAACATAGCTAAGATTTCTAATTGAGCTCGTCCTTTTCTTTTTTCAGACTGGTGAATGTTGGGACACATACCTGTTTGGTTTTGTCAGGTGAAGGAGCTGGTGTTTGTGTCCAGGCTGTAGCAGCTGAACCAGTAAACCTGGAAAACAAGTCCAACAAAGAAGCTCATTAATGAACAGTTCACCTCAACACCTGAACAGTGCAGAAGAACACAACCTGAAAACTGACACTAGAACCTGGACAATCACACTTTGGACTTGGGGTGAATAAATGAATTATGTTACAGAGCAGCTTTACAATGATCTGAGAGAGAAAAACTGTTTTTTAAAATGGTTTAATATTTCAGCTCTGTTGTGTTAAAACTTGTGGAGGAGCACAAGTTCAAACTCAAAACTGAAATAGTTAAATCTCATGTCACCACAAACACATTTCTAATCAATAATAACAACAGGGGATCAATGGATGGCTGTGGACAGATTACTGCCACAAAGCTGCAAGACGATCACAATGAGATGTTTAACTGCCACACAAAACGTTAGATGGCCCAGAACAGACACAATACAATGTACAACAACCCCAAAGAAGCTGAACACAAGTAGATGTAAAACAGGTAGAATAGCACCACAGACAGACACAGAATAATCACATCGACATGATAATCTGTCATAAACTGACCTAAAATGACCAAGCTGCAGCACAAATAACGACGACGAGGAAAAGGGGAAAAAGCCCCAAAGACATAATTTAAAGATAAGGCTGATGCTAATGCTAGCTAACAGTCAGGTAGAGTAAATAACTACGACGATGACCGCGACATGATAAACCACCGCACAGTGAGTTAAAAAAAGATGAGGATGGATCACAAAATGACAAGAGACTCAAAACATCGATAAAGTGAAAAAAGAAATACAATGAGGTTACAATTAACATTGTGGTCCATGTTGGGTGACCTGACAGTGTTGTTGACGCCTCAGTCACACAAACTCAAACATACTCTGACCCACATGATATAAGCGAGTGTTCCGGTGTTTCCATATGTCCTGGAGAGTTTGTCACAGCAAATGTTGACATGCTGACTGTTCTATGATGTCATTGCAAGGTGTGCTGATGCTGGGCTGGCGACAACTGCTGGAGCCTGCCGTGCTGCAGGTGTTCGGCGTCAATCTCGGTAAATGCGACAAGCGGCTCAATGTTGTTTAACATCCAGACCTGTTCAGTGACGAGAAAAACGACTCAAAGACTGTTTAACGCGACCTCGACGACCAGTTTCGGTACTGGCGGTGCGGGGCGGCGTGTGTAAATTGCGTGCTTCTGCTCGCGGCTCGCCAGTGAATCATAGCCAGCCGGCGGGCGCCTGCGCGTGAGCGACCGGCTGCGCGGTCTGAAGGCGCAGGGCTGTGCCTGTTGACCACCCCAGACAATTTAAAAACTGTTAATGTAACTCTTCAAACCTCAGCCTAATGGGGACAGCGTTGGCGGCTGCAACGGGCGGCTCCTCCGAGGCTGGCCAGATCCGCGGCGGGCTGGTGAAAAACGACTGAAGCGGTTCCGCGGGCAGGTGGCGGCGGGTGGGTTCTTCCCGCCGGCAGGCGGCAGGGTGTGAACTGAAATGAGCAGGCTGAAGGTTGAAAAATGAATGAAGGCTGCTCTTGGCAGGCTGCTGAGATGAACTTTGATTCAGCTGGTGTGGTGTTCGTTGATGAGACTGGTCGCCAGGTTAAGACAAATGGAACCAGCTGCTGCCACGCGGCAGATGTAGGAGGCTCTGTTCAAAACAACTGACGACGGCGAAACTGACAAGTGATGCAAACGAAAATCAAACGGCAATGAGGCGAAGGCTGTTTAATGTTCGTGGGTTTATCTTGGTGACATCGCTGGCGATAATAATTTGACTCGTATTCGGTCTACCCTATATTCAACAGGCACAGTGGTTTGACTGAACAGGCTCAGTGAATTCATCGCGTGATCACTACTCCAGGTGGTCGTTATCTTTAATTCCATGGAGAAAAAGCTGCCATCATGGTAAAAGCGCCGGCGTCAAGTGTAAAATGCTCTGAAAAACGCTGCTGCTGCTAACATGATGTACCAGCTGATCTTCCTTCACGGCTGAGTAACCTGTGTGAAACGGCCCTGGTATGAACCAGAGTTGAGTTGGAAATTGAATAAACTTTAATATACAAAAGTTTGCCAGGTTGTGTTGCCATGTTGAAATGAGAAGTGAAACGAGTTCCCAGGCACTGTGTCAGACTTCAGACGTGGCTATGTGAAGCACATGAAGCAAGTTTTAAGACAAAAGTGAAAAGCTGATGATCTTCAGGTCGCCCAGCTGTTCTCAGATACTACTCACATCTGGAGCTGGATCTGGAGCAGTTTCTGGCCTCAGGCTGTCAGGACTGCTGCGTTGCCTGTGAACATGTGAAAAACCATCCCCTTAGTATTAAAGAGCACAGTAAAATCCGACTGCTGCAACGCAACACATGTGATGACCAGCTACAGAGCATAATACCGGGCAAGGGAACACAATAGCCCTCACCTGTCTGGCTGAGTCCAGCGAGCCAGCCTCAGCCAGGTATCATTGCACCATGTTGGCCCCCCTCTTTGTTTGCAGCAGGTGGCCAGACGGTCTAACTCCTGGATGGCACCTGTCCAGAACCTTAGAGCAGGATAGAAGAACAACAACAACCCTCAACTGACAGACCAACAGACCCAGACACACATGCACAAGAAATGGACTCCAAATGAGAAGCAAAAATTGCAATACAGTACATATGAGATAATCAGCGTGCAGTAATCATGTCCCATTGAGTTTGTAGACAGAGGACTCACCAATATGCGGTCACTGTCTATGATGGTGTTGAGACGATGAGCGATGGTGAGGACGGTACATTCTGGGTGTCTCTAATGGTTCTCTGGATCAGCTCGTCCGGTCCTGTTACACAGTTACAACAAAAGTAAAGGGAAGAGATGTGTTTGGAAAACTCAGGACTTCAGGACTAATTCCAGCCAGAGATAAACATCCTTTCTGTACCTGGGGTCCACGTTGGCCGTGGCCTCGTCGATGATAAAGGTCTGATTCTTCCTCAGGATGGCTCAATGAACCACCAACTGTCTCTGACCCACACTGAAGTTGAGCCTGACAAGCCAGAACTGTCTCCAACTTACCAGGCAGCTCCTCCACCACAGACTTCAGCTGCACCTGCAGAGACACAGGGACAGGGTCAAGGAGGAGCACTTCCTCAACTTTTGAGTGTGCTGATTGGATACTAGCCTCCTCCAGAGCCTTCCACAAGTCATCATCAGTGTGCTGGTTGAAAGGGTCCAGGTTTTTCCTCACAGTGTCAGTGAACAGAACAGGGTCCTAGAGAACAGAGGCAGGAACATGATTAAACTTTAACTACCATTATAAAATAATACTGTTTCAGTTGAGAGTGATTTAATGAGAATGGTTGAAATGTGCCATGAGTGGAGGTCTCATCGTGTTTACCTGAGGGATGATGGACATCTTCTGGCGCAGGTCATGGAGGCCGATCTCAGAGGTCAGAACACCATCGATGTAGATCTTTCCCTGAGGCTCTGCCAGGCGGAACAGAGCTGAGACCAGGGAGCTTTTCCCAGCACCTGTTCTCCCCACAATACCAACCTGACACACAGGAAACCAGAAACCATCAACCTCTGTCTGTGTGCAGTGAAAACGCAGCCTGTGGCTGATGGCTGACATGTCTCACCTTCTCATTGGGTTGGAAGGTGGCGTTGATACCTCTGAGGACCAGTGGTGCATCTCTGCTGTAGGAGAAGTTTACGCCGCTGAAGGTCACTATTCCACGGCTCGGCCAATCAGAGGGAGGACGCTTCTGGGTTTCCCAGGGTGCTTCACTCTTGAGCTCTGTATACTCCACCACCCTCTCCACTGATGTCATCTGAGGAGATGAAAGGTCACTCTCCTCTTTACATGTTCTTCCACAATAACAGAGAGAACAGACTTGACAGACTTGGATCTGTTTAAATAATCCTGTCTGATGTTGAGGTCATAGTCGATCAGCTCTTACCATGTTCTCCACCTCAGCACTCTGCCTCACAGTCCACTGGAAGTTTCCTACCAGTGTCACAGCGTAAGTGAGCACCAGGCCCACCTCTCCAGCCTCGAGCCCTGATGAACACCACATGATGAAAATGAGACGCTGCTTCAGTACTTCCTTCAAAGATGTCCCATCATCATTAATGTTTAGTCAATGCTGCATTCACAGCCTGCAATGCTTTCTCTCTTCAAATATGTTTTATTAAATAAACATAGAGAGGCTCTAAAAACATATACTGAGAAAAAATAATATTTTGTTTCAGTGCTACTTAATGTGACAGTGAAAACACCGTGCTGCTGTGTATGTACAGTTCCTTACCATCTCTGAGTAAGATGCAGCCAAACGTTGTGAGGGTAATAAATATGGAACAAATGCTGTCGAGGCGCAGTGCAAACCAGCGGGAGGTCATCAGGAACAGAAACCACGCCCCTGAGAGCATGAGAGAGGGAAATTTATTTTTGAACAGACTGTCTTACTCAGCACAGACACACTGTGTTAGCTGCAAACACTGCAGTGTTTCATGCAGAGACTATGAGGCATAATGTAACAGCTTCAAAAGTCAAAACAGCAACTTAAACAGTGCAGATGAACCTGAGTGCAGGTCCTGATGAGCGTCAAAGGCTTCTTTTAACCTCTCCTCAGCTCTGAAGGCTCGGATCGTCCACAGACCCTGAAGAGATGAAGACAGGTGGGAGAAGACTGGACTCCGAGCTGCAGAAAAGATGACAAAGAGAGACTGAGAACGATCCTCTTTCAACTGTTTTAACAGGTCTTTTAAAAAATAAAAGGAACTTTCATACACGTGGTATAATTACAGCAAGAACACATGAACATACTTGTAGACTCGAGACGTTTGACATCTCGTGATGTGCAGAGGTAGAAACGCCTCAAGTACAAGAAGATGAAAAGCAGAGGAATGACAGGAATCAGGATGAGAGGGATGACTGAGGCTGCCACCGCGACCACGCCAACATTCTGTAAAAATAACTACACAACAAGCAGCACACTGTGATGGATACTGACTAAGTTAAGACAAATAAGATTTTGACAAAAGTCAATCAAATACAAAAAGGTCTGAAAGCAAAGAACAGAGGCTCAGTGTAGGTACAGTAGTCTTCATAAAATGGTCATAGTGCCTCACTTGATAGAAGTCCACAAAGGTGATGGGTAACATGGAGTCTATCTGGCTGATGTCTTTGGAAAACCTGTTGAGAATTCTTCCTACAGAGTAAATAAAAGCAAAGTCAGTTAGATAAACACCTGCTACTTGTTCATCTCTGTACACTGAGTGGATGTAAATCCTGAGGTAAACAGGTTAGGACGTTCTACTTCATCTAACAGTGACATAAACAATGGGGATTTGTGGCCCATACTTAAAAAAACAACCACAACAGGACTTCTGTTTGATTCTTGAGAGTTATGACACGAAACTTGAAACTGGATGTAAATTCTGAGCAGGGATCACCTATGGGGTTGACGTCAAAGAAGTGCACAGGTGTGCGGAGGACAGCGCTGAACATGCTGTTGTGCAGTGTCTGAGCTGATCTCACCAGCCCATGAAAGATCACTAAACTCCTGGCATAGCCAAAGACCACAGCAACTGCTGTCAGACCTGAAAACAAAAAGAGCAGGCACACTTTGTATCACAGCTTTTCATATATGTTCTATAGGAGGACATGACATGATGAACTTTTTGAACGTCATAGTCTCCAACATTTCACTACCCGGGGTAATAAATAAATGGGAGGCTTACCGGAGTAAACACTGATGTAAAATGTGAGACTGAACTCCTGATCTGAGTAAGTAGCATTGATTCCATTTTTAATGCTAACAGCAGGGACTGTACTGTTCGAATACTCCTCTCTCGACCTGTCAGTCAACAAGGTAAACACATCAGATCGGGCACACAGCAAAAGATTCAATATTATTTACTCAGCTGACAAACAGTAAAATGAACAGTGTATGAGTAAAATGCTATTCCATCTATTTCCAATGAAACAGTTCTCACCAGTATACCAGCCACCAGTCCTGCAGAATATATGCAACCTATGAATGGAAACAACAAACAGTCACTAGATAGTGTTCAAATGCAAATAAAACAAAGAAGAAAGATAAAAATGTACAATTGTATAAGCTGATAACCTATGAGCCACAGCTTACCTCAGCTATGACACTCAGCAGGACTATAACCACTAAGACCAGAGGGTTACAGCCTGCAGTGAAGTACTTGAGATAAACGCGGCCACTGATGTCTCCTTCCACCCGAGTCTCCTCTGCCATGGTACAAACTGTTTCAGCCTGCAAAACAAGTCATTACTGACCCACAGCTCTGTCAGTCAGTTGAAGCAGCTGGGATATTAGACATATAGGCCTGTCTGAATTGAACCAGGGTAAATTCAGCAAAAAAAAAAAAAAATTCATCAGGCAAAGTCAAAAAATATTTATAATTTTTTTAAAAAAAACACATACTACCAAAATGCACCTACAGGAAGCTGGTCTGTCAAGTTGCTCTCTGGTGGCAGGAGGCTGCTTTGCGAACAGTGTGAATTGTGCGAGCGCTTTGTCCTCTGGCTGACTAACGACAGTTTGTCTGGGTCAGCTGACTGAGACAATCGCTCCTGCTCCTCACTGCTGCTCAGCAGGGACACCACGTCCAGACCAGAGGAGCACAGCTGACTGTAGGTACCCTGAACCATGATATGACCCTGAGAGAGACAGAGAAAAAACATGCAATGTATAAAATGAATAAGTCAGAATTAAAGAAAACCAACTCCTGATATTGACAGACAACTCCACATAAATCTAAGCAACAGCTATAAATAAACTGTGACCTCTTTTGTGCATGAACTAATGTTAAAATGACACATAGCTGCCAAAATAACTTCCAACATTTTTGGCTATTTTGGAAAAGCCCATTAGAAACCCTGTTATTTCAACTGTGGGAAATGTCTTAGGTGAAAGAAGCAGTGACTTCTTTGAAATATTTTAATCTGTTGGGGCACAAACCTCCTTAAGGACCACAATCTGGTCTGCTGCTTTGAGATGCTGCAGCTGGTGGGTGACCAGGATTCGACACTTGTTCCTCAGCAGGCCACAGATACACCTGATCATCAACACAGAAGCGCACATTTAACTTTGCATAAAAGTTTAACATTAAACAGCAGCACAATTATCCATTATCACAACACAACAGACAGGACTGGTAATCACTCACTGTTCAAACAGATGTTTCCCAACCTCAGCATCCACAGCACTTAAAGGATCATCCAGGAGGTAGATATCTGCCTCCTGATACACTGCCCTGAAACACACACACACACACACACACACTCCGAGTTTAGTGCGTTGGGTAACAATGAAGAAAAGGACTGCAGACAGAAATCTAATTTAATGCAAATGTAACAACAGGCCAATAATGTTATGAGACTATTTTTGGCAAATATTAACTGTTCTAACTGTGGCAAAACAAACCTTGTACCAGGACAGTTGAACCTAGCATGCTGCTATGTTTGCCTGCTTGACTAGGTTCCCCAGAAACCCAGGCAAGCAGCCAAACCGACAGGGTGATGGTGGTGCCAAATATGTTACGTAACCTCTAGTTAGTGGGTCTTCTGCATAATCCAGTCATGCTACTTATGAGTTCACACCTCGCCAGGTTGACCCGAGCTTTCTGTCCCCCGCTGAGTGTGGCTCCTCGGTCTCCAATCAGTGTCAGGTCTCCATCTGGAAGCAGCTCCAGATCCTGCACTCAAAAACAGTCATAGTTCTATTGACAAGGCTGAGCACAAACACAATCATTGTTGAGTCTTGTCTGCTCCATCACCTGACAGGCGGTGGTTATTAACCTCTCACCTTCTTTAGAGCGCAGGCTCTGATGACTCTGTCATACCTCTGAAGGTTCAGTTCTCTCCCAAACAAGATGTTGCTGCGGATGGTTCCAGGGAACACCCAGGGCTGCTGGGATGCATAGGTCAGCTGACCTTTGACCTTCATTGTTCCTGTGTCACAAGGCAGCTCTCCCAGGATTGCGCTCAGCAGGGATGACTGGTGGGAACATGGATGTTATGGTCATGTGAAGTGGCTTGAAAGAGAAACACTGTGAATATATCAACACTTTTTCCTTTGTAAGTGCTCAGATGAACTGTTTATCTGTGTGAACCTGAAGCTAGGCAAGTTTATACAGGTGTACTGACCTTTCCAGCCCCCACTGGTCCAATGACAGTCAGAAGTTGCTGTGATTTCACAGTGACAGAGACTTTCTCCAGAGATGGAGCATCCAAACTCTGACAGGAAACAAAAAACCACATATTGAGAGAAAAAAAAAAAAACACGTAACAACACTTCTGTCTCATAACAGATCTGGCATTTGATTACATCATGTAAAACCCATACTAGTCATTCTGGGCCTTGTGAAAACTATGTTCAAAACTTATAGTATGTAAATACACTCAGTCATCATTTAAGAGTTAGAATATTGACCTTATCCCAGTAGCAGGTCAAGTCCTGGATGATGATGGAGTTGTGGTTCTTTTCCTCCAGTGGTAGCACAGAGTTTTTCCTCTCAACTTCTTCCAGCAGGAGGAAATCCTGGGAGGAGGTTAATCGACACATGGCTCAATACTGTGAACCCAGATAGTATGTTTTATGCAGTGGTCTTGTTTTAATTTTTGAATATGCCAAACTTCTTCTTGAAAAGCTTAACATAATATAATATTGACAATTACAGTATCAATAGACTTCTGGGAGTCATCAAAGAAGGAAACCATGTGATGTGTAACTACTGCTTTAAACCTGTGGTGGGAAAAAACACAATAGCAGTGAAATGTTTCTTGCCATGTTATCAGCAGGCTATTATCTGGGATGTCTTGTCAGATACAGATTTTGATGTTGCTGCCTCCATGTGATGTTTACTTTCCTCCTATAGGATTGTACAACTGTGATGATTCTATAGTCTTGAGTCATTGGAGGTACTTCAGGAATCTGTCTACACAATCATAAGAAGATGAAATATGTATATGTATATATGTATATTAACATGGATGGCAAATGTGAGGGATTTTTCCCCTCTTTAGATCTTTGAGTGTTTCTACAGATCACTTACAAGTAGGCCCTAAAAGCAATAGGTCACTGTCTGTCTCAAGGATAGCTGCAAAGACAGTGACACTGAGTCAAGCTGGCTCTGTCCCCAACAGCATTTGCCATAGGCAGCTAAGCTAGTAAAGATATGATGGAGTCTCTAGTCGAGGGAGTGAAAGGTGATGCCCTTCAGGGTCATGAGATACACAGCCTTACCTTGGGGAGGACATAGGTATTGCATGAAGTATACAACATGACTTAGATTAATGTGACTTAATGTTTATCACACATTTATGGATATCATATAACGGAAGAGAGTATTACCTTAATCCTCTGAACGCTGACTACAGTCTCTGACAACTTCTCCACAGCCAGTGGGAAGAACAGTGTGACCGTGAGCTTGATTGTACCATAGAGAGACACAGTGACAAACACACTGCTGGCTGTGATGGTGTTACCCAGGAGAGTGTAGACAGTGAAGGTAACAAAGACGATGATCTTGCTGCTGGCAAAGAAGGAGGCCATGTTGAGTCCTCGTAGATAGGAACTGTTCAATACCTGGCTGATTTCTTTCCTGGGAATGGAAGACAACACATGGAGGGAAGTGAGCTTAGTGACATAAAACTGCAGGAGGTTCTAATTCTGCAATAGTGTTGTGTAAGGAAAAAGTGTGACACATAAACACCTGTGATAGTGGTAAATTTTTGTTTTGATTAAGTTTTAATGTAGTAACATTTTTGCAATCTTGTTTTTTTTTAATGTTTTACAGCAACTTTTAATGGTACAGAAAGAAGAACAAGACAAAGGAAAATTATTTGAAGATCCAGAAGAAATGTGCTCAACAAAACAAGAAAAGGTTTTTATTTACTGCAACATGTTGAGCAATTACTTGGCATGGAGATTGTAAATAACAAAGCATGTGGACTGAGCTGCACCATTTTTTTGGAAATCCATCACTACACTCATGTGTTAAGTCCTTCTGAAGTTCTTAGCCACTAACAGTTTCATACTGTACTACTAAAATTTAAATGTCTGAGGCAGTAAAAACATACTTTAGTAATGTGGTTATTGGTTGCTAAGACATATCTGTAGTGCCATTCAATCAAAATCAAATATGTAAACACTCGCTAAACCAGTCATTCCTTGGCAACGGCAGGTATTTGTTGTATTCAAAACCATCCCAGTTTATTAATAATCAGCGTTTCAATCTAAAGGAGCTGGTTTAACCAGTTTGTTAAGATATTGGTTATGTAATATTACTTTTGACATCACTTCAAAACTGTAACATGCTGCTGGTTAATTCTCTGTGAAATACAGTGTTTTAATGAAAGTATTTCAAAACATAGTTGGAACATGAATGTTTGCACAGAAGTTACATTTTCAATAAGCTTGGAATTCTCTGTGTGTGTGTGTGTGTGTGCAGAGGCTTCTGTGAAATATGTTTCAGACCTTGACTCTCCCAACAGTGCATACCAATGTTGATATGAAGTGTCCTCAGGCAGCACCTGACTGCTGCAGCTGTCCACACTGCTGGCAAAAGTGAATGAGCAGCGAGAAAGACCCATGATTTGCCTCTACTGCTCAAATCTAGGTTTTGAGAAAGGAGTTGGTGTTTAACTGAAGATGTCTCCAGATCTATGATAAAGTGATTAAATAATTTATTATCAAACACTCACCTTCACAAGCTTAAAGGTTGGCTGTAAAAAGTGTTCTTTCTTTTTCATCAAAAGCTTATATTCATGATGGTTACAATGAACTACTCATTCATTAACTATCTATACTGCTTATCTGTTAAGAGTTGCAGGGGGCTGGAGCCTATCCCAGCTGACAACCGTTCACATTCACACCTTTTAGAGTCAGTTTAACCCAACCAGCATGTTTTTGGACTTTGGAGGAAGCTGAAGTACCCGGAGAAACGGGGCTCGAACCCAGAGGAGAGTGATATGATTAGGTACGCTTCTCCTGGCTTTTTACCACTGAATCAATTCAAGCTGATGACAGTTACTGTTGTTCTTGAGAAAGAAAACTACAAACTTTTAAATGTACCTTTCAAAACTACAAGGGATGAGTGTTTGATAGTCAATGATTAATTTTGAGCAGAGTATCACATTCAGAAGTTTCCAGAAAGGACCATGGGATGTTTTGATTGTAGGAGATGATACATTTAACCTCAGGGCCTCTGTATGAAGGAGTATCATTAACAAAGAGACAGAAAAATGCTATGAGAGTTAATCAGAAATGGAGAAAATCTAATCTGCAAGTCTAATAAGTCACTAAAGCAGTGAGAAATGCTCCACGTGCCTCATTCGTAAAAGTTGTAGTTTTAATCAGAATAATCCTCATGTGTTGTTAATAGCCCCATTAATCCAGCTCCAAAAGGCTCTATAACACCACTTAAATATCAACCATAAGAGTATGCTGGCTGAAGATGTTACTACCTGCTACTGAGCAGGGATTAAATGGATGGACAACAAACTCTAGACTGTCAGACCACAATGATTCTTAGAAAGGCACCATAGCTGTTGTCAGCCTCTGGCACAGGTTCAGAGTTGTTAAGGATCTATCCAGCATGAAATTATAGCATCAATATAAACAGAGTTCCAATGTTGTGTGTTAAGATCCTTGCTAAAAAGCCTTCAATTGCTGACAGTGCTATATCATGATCTCTTCTGTTTCAACCAATGGCATCAGGTAAGTGAACTTATTATGAGCTTGATTTTCCATTCTAGTATGAATTTTGAAGCATGCAGATATACCATCTTTTCTTGAGTATCTTGTCATGGCAGTGTATATGTTGTGTATTTCCATTTAACCATGTTTCTGAGCGTCAGTGTGGAAAATGTTTTGCATTTTTCTCTCAAACTCACTTGACATTTTTATGTGTTCTGCTGTGACACCAATCCATTGATTGAGTTGGAATGTGAGTTGGACTGATATTTCAATTTAAACATAATTAGCACTTCACTTCACCTTTGCATCAAGTCAGATACTCACCCCAGGGGCAAAAAGGGAAACCATAGTGTGTTCTACAACTTTGACAAGACTCTAAATGGATTCATTTTTTATGACATTTTCCTGATGGTAACATGATTTGGAGAAACAAAGTCCAATAGCTTGAGGGCCTACAGTAGTCTGATTGACAGACCACCTAAATCTTGACTGATCCTGACTACAGGGCAGCACATACCAGCGGTGTCCAACGTGTCAAAACACCTACCACTGTTTTCAAGGATACGTGTGTCTGTCCATTATGTTAAGTTTAAGTGTCATTCTTAAGGTCATATTATGATCACAAATTGTCACTGACAAGCTAAAATAAAGGCATTTTAATTGATTCATAGATTATTTTCCAGATTGGGTGAGCAGTGGAGAGGGCAAAACTATATGTTGGTGTGCATGTCCCGGTGGTCCTAGTAAAACCAATGCCCCACTGTATCCCTGCAAACACACTGTCAATACTTGTCTTATATTATCCCTACCTTCTGACTTCAGTAACCAGTGCTGAAAATGGTTTCTCCCAGGCGTACATCTTGATGATCTTGATGCCAGACACCACTTCATTCATGATTCGAATTCTATTGTCAGTGAGGACTGCTGTTTTGCTCCTGCAAAAAAAAATTTAATGGTCACCGTATAGCTTCCTATTAGCCAAATAAGAAAAATGAAGAGGAATTTGGTAAAATTGTAAATAGGAAATTGACTTAATTAAACTAACTTATTATTAGAGATGACCTCGTACCAACTTTTTGAATCAGTTATCTTGTTTCTTACCTGAAGATGCCAAAGAGCTTTCCAAACCAGGTCTGTAAAGGCAGCATGAGGACAACAGCTGCCACCCCTGCCAGACATGATGGGCCAATCTCATACCAGAGGAAAACGATGATCACCATCGCTTGTAGAGGTCCCACCCACAGGTAATGCAGATTGAGGGTAATCTACAGAGACAAACATGCTGGACCAATTCTAATACACCGGCATTTCATTTTTCCAAATTCTCACACTCAACACTCATGATGTCTTGCAGGCCACAACTACTTACAATTACCTACAACTACTTACATTTATTCAAATGCTGCACCAGCATACATACAAAAAGACTTGAGTAGATGAGGTTGTTAGCATAACTATTGTTAGTGTTGAAGAAAACTCCCAAGTCCTTAATTCAAAGTTTGTTGTATGGTACAAGATAGGATCACAGGGGGAATGAGTATTTACATTCACAGATCTTACAGTGACACAGATAAGACCTTTTGTTGACTCAGCAGGGGGCAGGAGCAAACACAGAATTGATTACCCTACCACTGGTGTGACATAATTAACACTGGAAGGTGTGATAAACAGAAGAACAAAGAAGGGGCCTTTAACATACAGTTGCAAGTAGTCTTTTCAGGCATTATTTAATTATGAAGTCCTTACTAACCAAAAGGTAAACATTGAAAAATTAAATTGACTCAAAAACGGATCAACCAAGTAATTAAATGCCTGTATCCCACCCATATGTTTAAACAGAAATTTGTGTCACCTCATCAAAGCGGTTGACATCATTTGAAAGGAGGTTCACAATCTGTCCAGTGGTGGTTTGCCCCATGGATTCACTGCTGAGACCAAGAGCCTGATGAAAGACATTTCACTTTTCTGAGACTGAATCTGGACTGAAAACCTGCAAAATCTACTGAATCTTCACTGACCTTCCTGTAAATCATGTGACACATGGCCACTCGCATCTTCATGCCTATTCTCACGACGTGGTAGTAGTAGAGATGTTGGAGGATAGTCAGTCCGAAGGTGGAGAGGGACATTGCAGCAGCATAACCATAGGCCATGCAGATACTTCCCTGGTCGTCTTGGCCAGAATTCTCAAAGTACATGATTATTTTCCCCAGAAGAAGTGGCTGAAACACTTTAATGGCCTCCTTTATGACAGTGACAAAAAAAATAAAAAAAATACACATTAGATAATAAGACATGCCAGGAACCTGAAATTCACCCTCACTGGTCATTACTGATGCTGGACACAGGGAGAACTGCATTTGACCTTTTCCAAGCAAACACAAAAAGCTCTTCCTGATAGTTTTCTCTCAAACAAAGTACACCAGAGAATCTGTCTCATTAGGCCTCCCTTTAAATGTTTATGTATAGATTCAGGTTTCAGGTCAGATTTTGGTTTCACAAATGACATCAACATATCTCTGCTCTCTCACTTATTAATGCCTTAATACCTATACCCCTATCTTATGATTCCATTACAATGATCTGACAAAATGTTAAGTAGACATTAAATAGTCAGAACATACCAGTGAAAATACAAACAACCCAGCCGCTGCATAGGACTTCCCATAGCACTTAATAAGAACTCTGGTGAGTTTCGGCTTGCGAAGCTCCTTTGTGGCCTTTTTAACTTCATGGTCCCAAAATCTGTAACAAAGAACATGTAACAGCATATTCACTCTGCACTGGAACATAGTAACTGTGAAACAATAACTCCTTTGATTAGGCTCTTACAGTATACCACAAAATAAAACCCCTGGTTAAAATCATTAATTACAAATTCTGTTCATTTAATACAGTTGTTTTTTGTTTGTATCCTTCACAGTGTCTGATCAGTCACTGAAACACCACTTTCCATAGATCAAGTCAGGTCAAGTCAATGCACTTACCTGTCAAGTAGTGAATTGTGCATGATGTTAATTCTTGAGAACCGTCACTGTGCCTTCTGCTGTTGGTAGTAGGACTCTTCCCTTACCACTGCTGCAACTGTGTTTTGGCTTCTGTTCAGTAACCTACTGATACTCTCCCATCTTTGTCAAGTTTCACAAATTGGTCTCTAACAGGTTACAGGTCCTTTTACAGCAGTCTATCTAACCTTTGGCTTTTAATTGTATATGAGATCAAACACCCTACACTTATTGTGAAATTACAGTCTTGAATCATCTAACTTTTTAGTGATACTACACAGGTGTGTATTCAGTTTTGTAGTACACTGTATGTAAAACCAAAAGAATTATATTTGTTCAGAACAAGACTTAAAAACAAGACTTTGTTTTAAAGCTCTTATTACTAGTTCAGGTAATTTATGATATGTGTGTCTAATTAGAGGGGAATGTTTTGTTTCTGACAATTATTTGTGAATTTTCAACCAAAAGCTGAGGACTGAGAAGGAGAATCACCTCTGAATTAAAAAACAACATTAACTTGATTCTAGAAGTTGTCAGATTACATCAACTTTAATGAAAACTTCACGATTTCTGTAAAAAAAAAAAAAAAAAAAAACCCACAAAATATATCTGTGCTCATTATTTCTGTAACTGGTTAGAAAAACACATCTTAATCAACACCTTCCCAGTGGTCCCATATTACACTTTTGAGAGTGGTGTGATAATAATAATATTTTATAATAATACAATACCTTTGTAGCTCTTCTCCAAGTATTTCAGACCGATCCTCTGGAAGAATGCTGTACATGTCACTTTCCTCGAGCTTCCGTTTTTTGCCATGGTGCAGCAACGGGGTTAACCAGCTGAAACAGATGTTGTGGTTAAATAATGCCGGCATTTTAGTTTCTTATTGCTATTGTGACTAGTGGAGAGTAAACATGCATACTAACACTAATTATCTACTTGGTAACACTGTAGGTGTTTGCAGTGAAGGAGCCAAACATCATCTTAAAGTTGTGCAGTTTGCTCTTAAGCACACACAGTATCATAAAACACCTATGTAGTCTGAATTGCATCCGACCATCTCCATGTCTCCTTGACATTTTTGAGTGTGGAGACAAATAGGTAAATCTGAAAACAAGCTCTTGCTCTTTGATCATTCAAAGTCATAATGACTGTCAAACTGACTGCCAGCACAATAGGTAATCTAGGAATTTTTACTGTTTCCAGTGGTGGCTAAAACATGCATGTATAAACACATGATCTGGAGAATGCATCAAAAAATCACAATTCCTTTAAATTGCTAGAACTGCTTGAGAAAATGACTTTGTATTTATAGTACTGTTGCAACTGATGCTGAAGTTGTGAAAATTAATTTCTCCAATTAAAATTCAAAAAGTAAATATGTTATAAAAGAAACAGTCTTTTGATTGTGACACATGTCTCCCCAGCTCCAGGCACATTCCAACAGCTAAAAAAAAACTTAGGACCAACTTTGTTTTGCTGCACTAACAGAATAATGATGTATATATGACTGACTGGGTCACTGGACCTGCTCAGTTCACGGACTGTTCCTAGTTGGATCATTTTGTACCAGCGCACTATCACCTCGCTCCTCACTCAGATTCAGACTATATGGCTAAATCCAATATCGTAACGGTAATAACTTACCACAAAAAGACCCTTGAAAGAAACTTGGCACTTTCCAGGGGATTACGCCTGCCGTCGGTCTTTGTAATCTCCATGGTTTTTCAAGTTTCAGTTCAGCCGGTTGCACTGAGCGCCGCTTTAACAGTGACGTGAATGTCCGCATGTAGCAGTAACCCCCCTGACACAATTAAATTCATTACATGTCTAGTTAGATAACATGGAAAGCTGAGACTCCGCCAATAACATTGTTACACTGTGAGAGTCGGTGTTGAGCTGTCTTGAGGTGCTGTTGAGTACATGGTAAATACTAGGAAACACGATCGGTCGTCAAGTGAGACTAAGCGTGACTGCCACTATGGGATGTGGCGTCTGGAGCGCAGAATCATGACAGACACTTCAGACAGCTTGGCATTGATTGACTAATGATTGATTAAAAGTTATCTGATGTCTATTAACCTCTTTTCTAGCTATTGACAGGCTACAACCAATGTGTTTCGAAAAAAGGAACTTTTAAGTAACCCGAACGTTTGGATATTACATTTACAACATTATAATTGCAGTGCACTGTTCAAACGTGTGATGTTTTAAGCATGACACGTGTAGTGTAATTATCATTACTATTAGTACTTCAGTGTACTAGTACCACTGGTGCCACTGTTACTACTACTATTAGAGGTACGGTATATACTTCGGCAATAATAGCGATAGTAGATTCTGTTATTTTAATCGGTATTATTACTATCATTAGCAAAAAAAAAAAAATATATATATATATATATCTATTTTGATATGCATTATGTTTAGGTGTAGTTGGAACATATTTCTGAGTACTGCTTTCAGTTACATCTCAGCTTTCAGTGAAAATAATCACTCGGTTGTTGTGCATGAGGCGTATTTATATCACTTGATTTCCATAAGTCACCGGTAACAAGCTACATCCACGATATTCCACAACCTCGTGTTTCCGAGCAGCACATGAAGGCAGCATTTGCGCAACTGGTTTTTCCCCCGCCTATCCTCAAAAGTGGTTGTCACGTGCCCATTTTGAGGAGTGCAAACACGTGGAGTCGGGCCAAATTCAGGTTCTTGAGACAACTGGTCCAAATCATATCAGTTGTCATATCAGTAGTAATTTAAATTCACCAAAGCTGCTGTAGTTTATTTCTGCGTTATGACATATTGGTATCATATGACATATGAACAGTTTTCATCATAATCCTTCAAAGTGCTTCTGTGTCTACACTTCCAAATGAATTTCATGTTAACAAACCTATAGTAATCAATAGCTAGTTGTTGGGTTAAGTGTCCAATTTATGGTGCTTAGGACAACATTCCTGGACTTGGATGGATGGATGTTTCTCACTAAGGACAATGCCAAAGTCTACAGTCTAAAGTCTTCCTAGGTTAATGATACTTCTTTTTACCTTGCAGAAAAACTCACAGTAATACACACAGTCAATGACACTGTAGTTTGTTACACTTTGAACACAAATCTTGGTGTGAACAGCTATGACGCCTGTATATGTGAACTACAACTAAACTATCTTTGATGCAGAACCAGTTTATATTTGGCAACACAGGGTTGACTCATATACACACACATTTTCTTCATTTGAATTAATTTCCTCTATGAAAACAGTTTGAGAATGCTTGGAAAAGAGACTGGACTTAGCACAAGAGATGGACGAAATATGGAAGTGTTGGCTATAAATATATAATATTGGGTTTAATATTAGGTGTTTGCTCCTGCCATGTCAGATATTGTTATTGAAAACACTTTTACGCAGTGTTTCAAAAGCCACAGAGAAAGATTTATTGTTATGTACTAGATTTGTTTATTTAGTGTGTATTTGCAGTTCCATTAAGTCACCAGTAGATGGGTCAGAGAGTCCATTTATGTGCATTATGTTGATGCTCTGACAGGAGTCATCATGTACTATCTGATTTTAAGAGGACGTTGACAGCACTCAGGCTCAGGACCCAATACTTCTACAAGTTGCCAGTGAAACTACATTCAAAAAATATTTTACGCATTACATTCGCTCGTATTGTTTCTGAGAGCTCTGGGCTGAGACCAGCGTCCATTTAAGCCAAAAGGTTGTAAAGTTTTATGAAGGTTTAACTTATCATTAATGATAATGAGAAAATGTTGAAATCAGGCACTTGCATGTAATATCTGTTCTCTGTATTCAAATGTTGTGGCTCCTCACTCTTTGTTTAGTTTAGATTTTTTTCAGATGTTATCCAGACAGAAAAACTGTCTCAATAACTCAGGAACACAAACTAAACAGACAGTAACAGTTACACTGTAATTTTACACCTTACCTCCAGTGTCTACCTGCAATAGTTTACAGCTTGAAAACATACTCCAGGGGAAATAAACATAATCTGATACTAATTTCTCATCAGATTTTTTACCTGAACATATTGTCACCAGACAAGTTGTGTCCTGGAACCCCGCGTTTCCTCAGTGTGTTTCTATTGGCTGTCCATCTGCACGTCAGCAGTCACTGCTGCAACCCAGGCCGCAGCTGTTGCTGTGTCACATCTTGTTTACACCAGGGGCCAAGGTTATGTTTGACCTAGTTGCTGAAAAGCCCAAGAGGCAGAGTCAACACTACACATTAAAGACAGAAACCATTTTGTCATAGACACGGATTGATATTTGTTGGTTTGGTGTCAAAAGATGATGTGTGCTGAAAATGTCAGTTACTATTCCAGTAACTAACCATGTGAGGAAAGGTGAGGATGGGTCTTGGCAGGTCAGTGTAAGTGATGAGCTGTCTCACTTTGACAGTTAAGTTAAAATAAGATGTTAATGGACAGTCAATTTTCATTTATTCATATGAACTGGGGCTGATTCTGAAAGCTTGACAAAGTTTCAGTTACAGGAAGATCTGCACACAGTGAAACAACATTGTTTAAGATGATTTAGATTTTGGTGTGTCAATACAGGATACAGTGTTTCTTTCAGTTGGGGATGTTTTATTAGGTTGTTGCTGGGAATTTGATTTTTAATCACATTAGTTGTGTCACTCAGTTTTATCATAAAAGAAATGGCAAAGTTTCAAAAACCGTATATCAATATCATTATGAGTCTCAGAGTCCAGTTAAAGCTTTATTATTGTAATGACAGTATGTTTTCTGTGGGGTGGGGGTTTGTTTTGCAGTTTATCTCGATCAGAAGCTGCACATGAACACAACAATGTGGGGGAGTTAAAAATTAAACCAGTTTGAGTAGCTGTGTACACACACACACACACACACACACACACACCTATTGCAGCTACCCAATGGCCACTGAGTGGCTCACTAGGGCTCCTTGACAGTAGTTTAAGAGGTACAACAGTGTCTTTTAATTCTGATGTGAAGCCATTTCCAATCAGTCAGAGAGGTGGTGTGTGATAGAGTCCAGGCAAAGAAGTGACCTATTTATCCTCACAGTTGTGTGAAGTCCCACCTCAGTGTCCAGCAGAGAGCCAGCAGTAAGGCAACTACTATCACTGGCTCCTTGAGTCCTGAGCCGCACTCTCATTCTGTGGTAAACTGAGCAATTCCTGATCCTCTGCAGGTCCTTACTGGTTTCCTCTGGGCTGATGCTGACATTCAGATCAACCGCCTATCTGTCAACTGCAGACGGGCCGGCCCTTATGATATGAAGGGTAAGGAGAATGTACAACAAAAGAACATCAGAACAAAAGAAAGTTCCTTTCTATTGCTTGGTGAGTTACCCCTTCAAAAGTGTGAAAGAAAATTAAAATTCTTATCTTACTTACCATTCTGCAAGTTTAAGCTCATAAATTTCCCTGCGCTCTCCTCCTCCTGTCAATGTGACAGACTTCGCCAGAGACTGCATGCTAATGATCAAAGCACCAGTGGGAGCCCTGAACAGAATTAGTTTATTATTAATATTAACATACAGTGGGTTCCTAAGTTCTGTGGACCAGATTGAAAACTCTAATTAAATTAACTTGTTTGTACATAAGGTCGATGTCCGAGTTGCATCTCGCTATTGGGAAATGCATCAGAGTTAAAGTGAGAACAACAGTTATTCTAACATTCAAAATGGTTCATCTAGTTTCTGAGGAGGTAGAGCATGGAACTGTTTGAAGAAACTGGATCTGATCAGACAGACCAGCAACGTACACCATCAGAAGATCAGTATGTAAAGCTTAGTTCCCCTGAGAGCTAGAAAACTTCATCACAGATATAAAACTCCAAGCAAATAAAGAAGGTACACTTTGGCAAAAGTAGTTAAGAAAAGGCTGCCTTGGTCTCAGAGGATGAGTATGTGCTGCTGCTTGAGTAAAAACCATTTTCTCAGGAGAGAGAAACAACAAAGCTAAATGCTTGGGTGGGCCAAGAAATGGTATCTATGATGATTGAAAGGTTCTGTTTATCAGTTTGAACTCAAGTTTGAAATTTATGGCAGTAACAGAGGGGTGTGTATGTGAGAGAGACGAACATGAGAGAGAGAATGAGAGGAACATAGTGGTTACCTACTACATCAACCTTGGTGTAACTAGGTACGCTATACATTCCTAAACACTTGTATTTGACCTGTTTTGTAATAAAACCCAGATGTCACATCCACGTTTTAAGTTACAGTAGCTACTTAGTTGGCATAAACCTGTCAAAGTCATGCTATGATCTTCAGCACCTCCAGCTCCCACTTACCTTCCAGTCACCCCACCACGGCCTGGACGAGGAGAGATGATTGTGGGGTGAGATCTGGAGTGATGTGCTTCCGGACATAGCTGCCTGCTTTCATTTTCGCCTCTTCTGCCCCGACTGCACCTGGCATAGCCGGGCTGGGGCTGTTTGCACACATCAAACGCCTCCAGGTGGCTGGTCACTGAGGCAGACAGAGAGGCAGAGCAGGAGGAGGCGGTAGTGCTCGGGAGCAGAGTCAACAGGAGAACAGAATAGGGCTGAGCCAACGCAGAGTTGATGATCATAGAGAGACAATCCAGCCCTCCAGCCTGTTACACCATCAAACACCTCAAACTCAATCTCCATTATACGATCACATTCAAATTGTTTTGGCTCTGTGCACTCAGCTGAAAGGGCTAGAGAAATGAGTAACAAAGTGGGACAGGAGAGAAGAGAGGGCTGAGGAGAAATGAGACTGGAGGAAGCATGTCCAGATCAGACCATGGTAGATGGAGATGAGAGGCTGGAATAACAGAGATGGTATAAATGAAGAGGGGCAACTGCTGCCTTGGCCTGCCTTCTTGCTCTAGTACCCAAAACATGGCCCTCTGTGGTGCACACGAGTCCCTCTGGCACCGCGAACAGAGTTGGAGGTGGTGGTGGGGGGGTTCAGCTGGGCGACAGAGGGTCGCTGGGAGGGGTGCAGCTGGCTGCCAGAGTACTCACCGCTCTCAAGCACAGAGGCACGAATGTGGACACGCACGAGCGAACATGCATGTCTTAAAAAACAGAAATGCACAGCAGCTCCTGACAATACAACTCAGGCCTCTACTGGAGATTTAAATTCTTCTTTTAGGGTTACTGTACAAAGTTAATGAGTTGGACTGTTAGGATGATCAGTGGATGTGAGTGGATGCTTGCAGATACAGAAGCCAACCTTACCCCAGGACTGCTCCGATGATCGTGCCTGCCACCAGCCCTCTCAGGCCCAGGTTCAGTCTGAAAAGGCCTCCAGTGACAGCTGCTCTCACACACACACACACACACACACACACACACACACACACACACACACACACACACACACACACACACACACTTTTATCAGCACCATTCATGAGTCAATGTTCTGGCATATCTACTGTATGTCTTACAACCATTTGTCATCAGGTTAAACAAGGATAGTAAAAATCATGATTACTGCTAGTGCCAGAAACTTTACTGCCATTAAGTATTTTATAGAAGCAGAAAGACTGTCGTTTGTCCCATTTCAAATCTCTTACTTTATAAATTACATTTCATGGATAACCAATTTCAGCAGTAATCTAACATAAGTTTTTTATTGAGCATTGATAATAGAAGTTATGCACATAGGCACAAAACAAAGAAAGACCACCATCTCAGAACATGGAGGACACTCTCCCAGAAGAGCAAAGAAAAACATACAATAGGTTTACCATTAGTGAAACTATACACTGGATACTATGTGGTTTACATGGACAAATATCATAAATGGAAAAGGACTGCTGAGGGTACTAAATGGGCATAGTTTGTTCACTCTAAGTATGTCAACACTGATTCATTTCTGCAGTAATATTATTTTGGGCATTTTCATGTTTTTACTCATATAGCTGCAGTAGAAAGATGAAAGGAAATTAGGGGAAGAGTGAAGGAGACTGACATGTGGTTCACTTTGTCATATTGTAATCATTATGGATTATGCTGCAGCAGTAGGTTAATGAAGTTTCTGGGAACATTTTCTAGTTTACTGCTGTGAAAGATGTCCATGGTGGAATTTCTTTATGTTATTAATAATTATATAAATCCTATATACAATAAATCTACAGACAGACAGCACACAGTATTAACAGGAGTTCCTCCTCAATGGAGCTGGGTTTGTGTAGGACAAGTCACAGATGACGAAGTCTTGTTGTGACAGCATGCACAACACTCAGTCAACTTTTCCTAAATAAAGATCTTTAAAAGGCTAATGGGCCCCTGCTGAAGCCTCATGTGACTTACCTCCAGCTGCAACATAATGGCTGATGGTTTGAAACTGCACACAGACAGCCCTGTGCTGACTGAACTACAGAGGGGGTGGAGGAACAGACATATGAGGCAAAGACCGAAAGGACATGATGCTGCAGATAAAAACACCCAAATAAATCATAAAGACTTTAATATTAATGATATTTGCCCAGCAGCCTTCAGTATCAGATTAATGGCTGTCAGAGCTAAACACTTAGTGCTTGCCACAGGGCCTTTTGTCAGCATTCCTATCAGATGAATTCCATAACATTTCAAGCTTCAGCTGTTTCATGGTTACTAATTGAAAACGTTTTTTTTTTGCACAAAATTTCACAAAGTTCAAATCTGAATTGTGAAAAGCTGAGAACAACCATGTAGTACAACTAATTTGTGAGATATGTTAGAAAACACATTATGTATGTAAAATTAAACTTATACGTAGTGGTGGAAAAAGTTTTCGACACCCCATGCATTTGTGAAGACATTAAGAATCACTCTAGGTCCTCAAGTGCAATTTCTTTAGCACAGTCACAGCCAAAATAATACTAAACAAATCCTAAAAAAAAAGTCGAATTGATTGATTCCATAAAATATATAGAAATTTTGAGTATTGGGTCATTTTGGTACTAGTGATCCACTAATGAAGGTCGGGCTTTTTATTAAAATACACAACTTTTGTTGTTGTGCTTCATGTCTATATAAACAGTAATATTTGAAAGTTCTTCAGAGACAAAATGGCTAAAACAAGGAACCTAACGAGGAAACACACCTGAAGATACAGGATTCTCAGCCAGGAAGGGTACAGCTGCTTCGCCAGATACCCAGGAAGTGCTGATGCAGTCCTTCAGCAGTTGGATACACTTGGCAGAAATACAGATCAAATCCAACAGCTTGAAGACAAAACCAAGATCTGGGCATCCACAGGTTTCTTCAGCAAGAAATGACCACATCTGATTCCGCATGTGCAGGGAAAACCGCCCAATGACATCACAGGAGCTTCAGCAGCAGTGGTCAAACCAAACTGGTGTCCAGTGTTCCACCCGCACTGTACGGGTCGATTTCGATCACGCTTAAGGTCCTACAAGCCTGTCAAGAAGCCCTGATCAATGAGAGAGACAGAGGTTAGCCTGCTGTCGTTGGGGTCTAAGCACACAAGAACTGACAGCCAGGAATTGGAAGAAGACTTGTGGTCAGATGAGTCCAGCCCAGCTTTATCCTCCTCCTGATAATGTGAGAGTAAGCAGGAGGCCAGGGCGGTTAATATTCCAGCATGTACAGTACCTACCGTCGCTTTGGTGGAGGCAGTATCGATTTGGGATGCATGAGTGTTGGTGTTGGTCATCACACTGAACTCGCCAAGTATTGTGCCATTCTAAACCCACGCGGCCCCCTTCTGCATGTGCACCGTTTCAACAAGATACCGCCCCTGGGTCAGCACATCCAGGGCCAGTAGAACTTGGCTGCAGGGAGCACTGTATCCAGGTCTTAGAGTGGCCAGCTCAATCCCCTCGGTCATGATCCCTATTGAAAATCTGTGGTGGATTATCAAAAGGTCTGTTTAAAGCGAAACCAAGGAATTTAGAAGAATTAAAAGCAGTAATTCAAGAAGAGTGGGACAAGATTACCCCCAACACTGTGAAAGACTCGCGGGGGAAATATGCCAGCCAGGATTAGGAGCCTGCTGCTAAGCAATGGCAGGACCACTAAATATCTATTTGATGATGTGGATGATATTTATTTTTGTTCAGTGTTGAATACATTTTTATTATTTATTGACTTTGATAACAATGCTGAGAACTGACATATTGAAACTGTCAAGAATTTAGTTTTGTTATTTTTTGTAAACAATAAACAAAAAGAAATATCATTTGTATTTGTTTGTGTCTGTCTAATGCAGCCACACTCTTTGAAACACAAAAGATTTTTCCCCAAATATTTCATGATAATATTTGATTGTGTAAAATTTTAAGGGTGTCCGAAAACTTTTTTCCACCACTGTATATGTGTGTGTGTGTGTGTGTGTGTGTGTGTGTGTATGTATATATATGATAATCCTCCAGTTAGTTTTTCCTTTGTAAACATTCCCCTACAGTCAACTCTAAACTTCATCACATGATCCCACACCGTCTACATCTTTCTGCTTACTTGAACAATGTGACAAAAGCAGCCACTCTCCAGCTCCACCTCCATCCATATCTCACAAACCCGCGGATAGCTGCATTATGGGCCGAGCGCTGAGTCAAACACAAAAGACACACTGTACCATAAGAATGCTGCTGTTTAATCTCATGAAGCTGTATCATAATCTACACCCCTTTTATATAGATTATAGATATAATAATACATCATTTTCTATAAATCACCACATCAAGACTATCTTACCCTGAAATGTAGCTAAAGTTAAACTGTTATGAAAATGAAACTTTACCCATCAACTACATCCTTAAATCTTTTTCTCAAATCTTTCCTGAATCCTCTCCTAGTATTCAGATATTCAACACAGACATGCAGACACACACAGAATACAGATTTCTACTTACCACTGCGTCCACACGACTTGTATAGATTTCCGCCTGGCTGATTTGGATGTACCTCTGCCTGGCGTGGCGTGCAGCTGGCAGGCCTCCGTAGATCAAGCCTGCCAATGCAGCCACTACACCGCTCTTTACCACATTGGTCAGCTCCTCTGGGTGCCTCTGTGTCACACTGCAGGGAGACAGGAGTGATAGTGCATGTTTCATTTGAAAAACAAGTGCCAGTGCTTCATGTTCCTCATCTTCAGTCACTACTAGTGGTGCAATAAAAAAAAAGTGAGAGGGACCAAATACATGCTAAATCTACAATTCACTTAGAGTAACTGACCTAGAAATACACATTTCTTTATACACTGAGAAAAACAAATAAAACAATGGGTGGATGGTTAGTTTAAGTTTAATTTTACAAGCTACTCGTTGTTACCTCACGTCAAATGCACACTGTAAACATGATTGATGATGATGGCAGTTTCCCTATATGATTAGTGAATAGTCAGTTATGATACCCAAAGTCTCATTTGCCAGTGTCACTTCAGATACCCAAAGAATCTGACTCAGGCTGCCACTAATGTTTGTTTTCTTTATGGATTAATCTGCCAGTAATTTTTATGATACTGATAATTTGATCAATAAAATTTCAAAAGTGTAAAAACTGCATTACAATTTCCTAAAGCACAAGGTGAAACCTTCAGATTTGGTTTTGGATTGATGGTCAAACTAAATAAGCAAAGATATCAAGTTTACTAGCATGTAAGCTAAAGAAAAGCTGCACATCTTTACAAATGAGTTGCTGGAACTCACAAATGTTTGTCATTTTTCCTTGAAAAAATTCCTTGAGCATTAATCAGTTATTAGTATAGTTGCTGATAAATTACATTTATTAACTAAACAATTAATCAAGTAATATTTTCAACTGTAGATTTGACATCACATAGTCATAATTAAGAGCAACAAAATACCAAACAACCAGTGGATGCAGACAAAGGGACAAACCACTGTTTTTAACAGCGTTAAAAAAGATTTAGGATAGAGCTTTTTAAAGAGAGCAGGGTGACAAAGGATTTAAAGAAACAAACTCAAGCAGGAACAACAACAGACTGACAAACACACAAACACTAACTCTCTGTCAAAGAGGTCCTTAATGCGGTCCCATCCTGTGTCTGGGAATTCTGGCTTGCCCATGTTGCTTGGCATGGTGCTTGGAGAGGAGATGGGTGCAGGAGCAGAACTGGTGGAGGAGGAGGAGGAGGGCATCTGTGCAGACTGGGCAGCAGCCACATCAGCTGCGTGGACCCTGGGGAGCAGTAAGCAGAAGGAAGGAGGCCTGGCGCTCTGGATGAGGCCCTGCAGTAGGCCGGTGCTCAGCGTGCCCCAGGGGGCCGAATCTGCCTGCCGTCTCTGCAGGGCGAAGCCTGTTCTTGGCTGCTCTGGATGCATCACGCTTCAGCTGGCGTTACACTGCAGCAGAGAGGCAGAAACACATGGCCATGGGTTGGGATGTTGCACTCACTGCCTCAACTTAAGATCCATCCTCAAAACAAATAGCCTTAAGGCAAATGAAACCCTGGCAGGGATACACAGGCTGTCAGACTCAGCAGCTGTTAAATGGTGCAGTCTTATCAAAACACACTGGGCACACAAGCAAACTCTCTGGGAAAAGATTTCTTTCTTGAATTCAAAATGCGCCATTAAGCTTTATATGCACTGCTGAGACCCTGACATCCTCTGACAGGACGTGTTGGCCGGTCCAGAATCACAGATAAAGAAAAAAGGTGACTGTGTCTTTACAAGTTTGGCTCCAAGACTTGGAGATGCCACCCAATAAAGACAAAGCACATTCATTTAATATATCAGAGCAACATTTTTTCAGAAGCATTCTTGTTATGGTGGAGGTGAATGCTAAACGAATAAGATTTTTTTTTAGTCCACTGTTTGTTCCATACTGTCTGTAGTTATTTAAAGATATACTGTATGTCATCTTTTCTCGATTCATTGCGTGGAAGACTCCTGGGAATGCAGTATAATACTAAAACTATTAATAAATATGGATATAAAAGTGATAAACTCTAATTCTGATAATAAATATATATACATTTTAGACTTTTGTCCAGTTCAGACTCCAACATTTTCTGCTGATAGCTTCAAAAATGTGAATAGCTGTCGCTTTGGTTAAATATCATTATGAATGTAAGACGTTGGCTGTCTCTACCTGCTGGTCAAGCTAAGTTAGGTTGCTAACAAGTTTTGACAGAGTTTTGAGCGGTGTTAACTTGAAATAGGTTTTTAACAATACCTGTGCTGCTCCATAGAACAGACTACTAATTTACAAAGTATGAGAAATGTGAATAAATAATGATATAATAATAAAGTCACCCGCAGCCATGTATGAAAGGCGTCCTGCACCGCTACAGTCCTAATCAGCCTAACGATGCACAGCTGTGACAAGTCAGACTGACTTTCCAGTGCCGTTAGCTAGGCTAACGTCTCACTGCCTTTCTTTCTCCTCTACGTTATAATTTCTCACGAAACGTAGAATTACGGTTTATATCTCAGTCGTGTGTTTACATGCCTTGGTCGTTCAAAAACAACAGACAATGCCTAAATAAGCATACCTGTCCGATAATGGGAGCCTCAGCGCTACTTGCTTGCATGCTATCACCCTCTAATGTTACTGGGGAAAAGCAGTTTACCAGGACGCAGGGCGGAACTCCTCTGTAATGACCGTTTCTTTTATGAGGAGCAGAAACCCTGGTTAACGAACAACTATTCCAGATAATGCTGTCATTTCCTTTTCTCATTGTTGCCCTTCTGCTGTTTCTCACCTGTGACTTTCCGACATCACACCGGCGTTCCGACCTCTGACCTCGGTCAGTGAATGCAGCTCCGCAGATGAAATCTGAAAACAGCGCCGCCCGTCGGTGGAGGACTGAGCTTTCTACTGCATGATGGATTAGATAACTAAAAGCATGAGTACATAATTTATACCCAAGAAACTAGTGCTGATTGCAAAAGTTTACAAAACTGTACACACTGTAAATGCAAAAAGCACTGACAAAGAAAAAACATAAGAACCAAACTGTTTAGTGGCATAAAAATAAAATTGCTGCACAAGCCATGACAGCAACCTGAATGTCACACGGTCAGGCACATGATCACAGCTTTTTGGTCAGATAAACAATCTAATGAACAATCTTCAGCACAGAGTAAAACAGACTGTAAAAAATGACATGACCTAACATTAGTGAGAATCTGCTTGTTCACAGTACAATGCGAATACTACAACATATTCAGCATCATCCTGCATCAATTATACATCATCTGTCTTCAACACAAAGACAGATTCTCTTCAAAAAGTAAACACAATTAATGTGAGTGTTTCTTTTCACATCCGCACATCAAAATAAAACAAAAGAATCAAAAGTCAGTATTGCTCACTGTTGGCACTTTGTGTGGAATGAAATGTTGTTAGCTATTCTTTTGTACTTTGAAGTTATGAAAACTATATCAGAACCCATCAAAATACAGACTCTGACACTGTTCTTGCATTATTTGCATAAACAAGTATACCACAGTGTATGGCTTTGTTTTAACAGTCTGCTGGAGTTTTTCCAGTTGTCCAGTAGAGGGTGATGTAGCAAAACTGATGCTGACTGTAAACTACATGTTCAAAATCTCTGTCAATAACAATGAAATTCATACTTCAAAAAACATCACCAGTCGAAAATATTCAACATCAGTGATGCATTGATGACACTTTTTCCCATCAAACACACATATTCAGTCTATTTAAAATTAACTCAGGTGAGTAAGTATCACTTTTGGTCATTCCTCAGGTTTATGTGAACAGGACTTGAACTGTTAGATCAGAGTTTCCGAGGAGGCATACAAAAAAAATTGCAAAGCCACTTCAGTTTTCAAGAAACTTTCCTAATTAAATAGACTACATTAAATATGTAGCAGCGTGACATCCATAGCCAATATTATTATTGATACATCAGCCTCAACAGTCAACCTCACACTTAACTCTAATTCTAGTATTTAGAGTTGTAGTTGCTCCACAGCTGAGAGTGCAATATTTTCATTAGTTTTGATGGTCTGTGGAAATTTTTCAAAAGGTCAGGGGTTCAATTTAAGCAACAGCCTAAACAATATCACTCCACAACTTGTCATTTTTCTTTAGCAAGGCACTGAATTTCTTTTACTCCATCTTTGTATGTCATTATGGATGACCATGTTGAAATTCAAATGCTAATTCAAAACAGAAAATTGAAAATCCACAAGTCAGATTTTCCTGAAAAACTGTCTGAAGCCCAGCCAAGATAATATTAAAGATGCAAGGCTTTACATACAGGCTTTTTGTTAAAGGGGTACTCCAGCAATTTAGGAGGACACTTTCAAGAAAATGGGTGACTCACAAGATTTAAAAAATAATAATAAAAATGATGGTCAAAATTGAGCAGCAGAAGTCAAAATATCATGACTTTTAGTCCCTACTATAGGTCAAACTCAAAAAACACAGAGTCCTACAATTCCCATAAATCAATTTTTCATTAGACACTCCCTGCCACATAATTTAAACTCTGCTCCCCCTGTTCAAGTTTATACACAGGTGTCTCCCCCCTCCTGAGCCACAGAAAACATACAACTGTTTTTACAGGCTCAGTAATATTCCTTATGATGAGTACACTGACCTTAACGTGTAAAATCTGTGGAATGCCCCTTTAACGAGTAAAAAGTTTAATAACACATAATGGATGTTTCCTTGCTGGTGAGTTTAGACAGTCGGCATAAAACAAGATTTTTTGTCCCAAAAGTAAATCAACACTGAACCAGAAAATGATCGATGAAGACTTGGTGTATACTGTAAGTGGCACCCGAAGAACTCACTAACCTGCACCTATAACTGTGTAATACTAGGCTATGTCTCTTGTAACTGTTACTCCTGTAAAGGCACACTGGTTGTAGGAATAAACCAATATGCACTACATTAGACTAAAACACTGAACTCATAGAAATAAATGTGAAAAGTACCTGGTCAAAGCCTTAGACTTTACATTAGCTAACCCTAACCCTAACTGTTGTGATTTAGACAAATATGGAACACAAACAATCATATGTTGTGGTGGAGATTACATTCATTATCTAGAGTTTCCCTTCACTATGACTGCCCTGGTCCTGCAGAGTCTCGGTCTTATAGCTCCGTCTTGATGGGTTTGTGGGCGATCTGGTTATAGCCGTTCTTTCTTTTGGGTTTGTAGGTGAGAAGCTGGCTAAACTCAGTGAGGAGTCTCTCCCAGTAGCAGGAAACATCTTGCATCTGCAGGTAGTTGAGAATGAATTCCTTCCCTCTGCAAGGAGGGGGAGAAGCAGAAAGTCAGACACTGCTTTAATTTCTCATAAGCGCTTAAGTAGAGAAAGTGATACATGGCTGATACAAGTTTCCATTAAAATTCAACCATTAAATATGATCCGTTACCTTGTGGCAATTTCCTGTGCTATGTCATCGTTCTCTTTGACAAACTGTAGGAGTTCCCTGAGGACACACGACATATAAAGGCATATTAACAGTTAACATCTATGGAAAGGAGATTCACACACCTGTGTTATACTGAAACGTGCCCTCGGTATCGTTTCTTATCATTATGAATTTAAATGAAGCACACAGGTGTGTGAAGAGTAACATGAAACTTCTCCAGTTTCTGCTGCTGTAACACCTTCACATGTCATTCCTCATGAAGAGAAGCCAAACCTTTGTTGATCTCAGTTTGTCAGCTGTGACAATTTGCTGCTTTTCTCTGTTTTACCTGATTTTTAACTAAATATCTTTGGGTTTTTGGACTGTTGGTCACACAAAACAGGACATCTGAAGACGCCACCTTGGATACTTGGATGTTTCTCACTATTTTCTAGACTAAAAACAACCGACAAGTTTATTGATAATGAAAATAATTTGCAGTTGTGGTGTTGAAGAAGCAGGAAATCAGGTATGGAGTATGGGTATGGTACCTGAGATCAGAGAGATCCTGCTTGACTGGGATGTAGTGGACCCAGGGCTTGAGCTGTGGGTAAAAGAACTCCTGCCATTCATCCCCCACGTGAAACACCAGAGAACCACAGAGGAAGAGATGTTTGAGGCGGAAGCTGGCTGCCACACCCCGGAAGTTGAACAAATACCTGGAAGAGATGGAGAGGAAGAAGTTTTGTGAGAAGGTGTTTTAAAAAAATCATGGATGTGTATGTTGAGCTGTCTCATACTGTAGATTCTTTACAAAATTAAGCAGAAATTACATACTGAACATCAAACTACAGTATGTAGCACAGAGTAAAAATGATACTAACAAGAAGTCATCTTCTATTACAAATGCATTACAGGCCTACTTTTAATCTTGATCTAACAACAGAGTGGGGAATCCAGCTTACTTGTATTTACAGTGGTCAACCAGTGGGATTTCTTTTGCTGGGGGTCTCCCCAGTGTATCCTATGACAGAAAGTAAACAATCAACAAAAATCAAGAAACGTGACATTTTCTGCTTTGAGTCACTGTAAGCAAAAGGTCTAGGACTGAAGAGAAAGCTCATATTTAGGTCAAAAATTAGGGGAAAGTAAAGACACAGAATGAGTACAACAAGTTTAGAATTATTTTGACTGTATTTGACCCTGGTGTGGTTTCAGTGTTACTGACCTTCTCAGACTTCCAGGCCTGGTTCTTTGTGTACTCTGCATCCACCAGCTCTGGAGCTTCTCTGGACAGAAGGATCAGAGGGTCTCGCTCTGGACTGGTCCTATCACAGAGACAGAAAAGAGACTGCACAAATCAGCTCAGATAACAAATATGGTGGAAATCTCAGGGTTGCAGGCAGAGAGGTAAACAGTTGCAGGCATATTTTGCAAGTGAAAGGTGAGGCGTTGTTTGACAGGTAAGGCTGCGATGAGAGCATTTTCTGCTAAAGGCACAGCGATACATACTGTAAATGCCCCTACAGTGTCTAGCTTGTATGGCTAATAAATAGTCACCTCATATAAAGTCTGCACTTTGCCACCAACTGTAATAAGAGGACAGTGGTGTAAAGAATTGTTACCAGTGAAAATCAGATAACTGACATTTGGAGCGATGTGGAATGTGAGCTAATTACACACACCAGTAAATTCACAGGACTGACCGTGAGCCTCTGAAGAATCCTTTGGACTCTTTCCTCTTCCATGGCCACTGTGCTGCAGACCTAACAGAACATATCATAGGGATAAGGCACACACTTCATTAGATATGGCCGCAAAATATTATTATTCAAGTGTTCCATTAATCAACTTCTAACTCTGGCTGCATCTAAGGATTTTTTTTTTCATTGTCAATTGTTCCGCCCATAGTTTTATCTGTTAATCGATTAACCTTGTTGTCCATCCATCACTAACAGTCCAAAACACAAAGATATTCAATTACAATCAGAGGACACAAAGAAAGACTGCAAATACTCACGTAGGAAGACAGAATCTATTCTATCTACTTGGTTTATAATTTCAGCGATAGTAAAAGTTATAGTCTTCCTTATATGTCTGTCATATCCATTTGTAATTTCTGTTTAAGTGTCAAAGTGATAAACCTTACTTTTTCAGGTCAGCCCTCATCAGATCCCATCTCCCCAGTCCAGTGGGGTATATTGGCCACACAGCAGGCCCGCCCTCCCAAAATGTCCATGCAGGGTACATGATGTCCTGGTAGTCTGAGGTCTACTCAAATCAAACATGTGTCAAAACCAGTTATCGCACTTAATAAACATTCATGTCTGCGTGCAATAATAGTACTGTCCACAGTCTGACCTTACTGAAAGAGAAGACAGGCAGGGTCGGCTGCACCCAGCTCGGGACCTGAGGGTAATCCCTGACATTAACCACCATCTCCAAGTCAGGTAACCTATCAATCACCTCCAGGATGAAATGCTCCACCCCACTGCACCTGAAAACAGACAACTTATTTACTTACTTACAGGAATAAATTAGAGTGATACAACAATTCAATTTAAAGATAACATATAACTTTACCTGGCAGGGAACATGCAGTTGTGCTCTCTATACAACTTGTGACCAATGATTTGGTAGTGGGTTCCCACCCCTCTTTGAACAGTTGCAGCCATGACATCCTCAGAGATTCCCCCATTAAAAGGCCGCAAGTCATGTTGTAGAACACTGAAACAGAAATTGAGGGAAAAATGATTCCAAGTCCATATGTTTTTTTAAAGCTTTTAATTCTTACCTACTTTAATTCTTACTTATAATGCAGCAGTAATTACCTGTCAAGTTAGTATAATTAGAAGAAAATCTACACATGTGGACAATGATGTAAGATGTAAAGGGCAGATATACTGACATCACACTCACCTTAGATGGCAGCTACAGTTGACAGGGTTGCAGGGAGTGTACCCTTTAAGAGCGTCAGATATGTTTTCTCTAATTTTCTTCCACTCTTTGCCTGTAACAACGCATAAAATGGCAAACTGTCAGCAGAGATTTGACTGTATCAACCACTATCTCATTTAATGATGGATCACAACACAGAGACATCCACTGTCAGAAAAGAAAGAAATTGGGGGTCAGTGTCCTCAAATAGGTTCTACGTTGTTCTAAAATGGTTCTAAAATGTCATTTGCGTCAACTTGCTAACTTATTAAAAAATGATACCTCTTATAGGTTTGGACTTTTATATTGTTTCACAAAGCATACCATCACCTCAAGTAACTGCAGCATAAAATGTACTGTACACTCTTAAGGAGGAAATGACTATCGTTTAAACACATACTGTCAGCGCAGCCAGTCAATAACGTTTTATTGGGAAGTGCTAATTAGCAGTTAGCAGACCAACTAGCAAACTACGCCCGGCCTCAAAGAATATAACCACCATAATGAATATACATCATATTTTACATTGTTACCGTTAGCGAAAGTGCTAACTTTTAACCACAATAGACTCAAACGTAAAAGTTAGCTAACAGGTTGGGTTAGCTCGTAGGCTAGTTAGCTAGCTCGTGAAGTGATGAATGACTCAAATACCAAAAGTTATCTCCCGGATACACAGCCAAATATAATGCTGCAAAGTCTCACTATTATCCATAAAATGATTTCAAGAGTCGTATTTGTTTAAAATATGTATTACCTGCTGCACCAATCAAACATAAATCACAAACTTGCAGTAGTATTAAAACCCTCCATAGCCAAGAGCGTTCCATTTTTCTCTCTATCCACTAGCTTCGTCTGAGGAGAAACAAAGCCACGATCTGTGATCAGCTACTTCTGGCTGAATCCGATCATTACGGTAATGCGCAAAATAAAATTCACTTACACGTACCGTAATGTCCGGGCAATTAGCTCAGTGGCATAGGGGCATTAAAGGGATACTCCTCTCAAAATCTTGTCACAATTACATTCACTAATGTTATTTCAGTCATAATAAGTTTCAAAGCACGACATATCACTTTCTAATGCATAGCCAAAGCACCTTATTATTATTGTTGATAAGGATAATGATATTTTTGATTAAGAGTAAATGAAATGAATGATGAAATTCCCAAGGCTTCTCTGCTCTCATTTCTGAATTTATTTCAAGGGCATGAATGGCAACCTCATGAATGATAGTCTTTTAAATGTGCTCCATAATATGAGTTTCTCAGTCAGAGAGAGACAAGGAGGAGGAAATAGACCCTCCTGAGATTTGGGCTGTAACGCAAAGTGACGGAGAGCAGGGGAGACAGATTACAGGTGGAGAAGGAGTGATATCAAAGGAGAGCAAGAGAGAAGCAGAGAGAGAGAAAACACTGATGGAATATTAGAGAGAATATTTCATATTTGCTAGAGAGGTAATAGAGATCACATCTGTGAGTGAATTTTAGCTTGTGAGGTTCTTTGATTTCTCTGCCAACTTCATTCTGGCTCGCAAACACCTCTACAAGAACAACAATGCAGCAAATCTGGCTCTCTCTACTATCTGGCCTCTGCCTTCGCCTGGTTTTCTTTTGCAGTGCTGAGGAGGGTCTCGAGTTCCCTAATTTTGACGGGAAGGACAGGGTGCTGGACATCAATGAGCGCAACTACAAGAAGGCTTTGAAGAGATACGACCTGCTGTGTCTGTTCTACCATGAACCTATGCCAGCCAACAAGGGTCTACAGAAGCGGTTCCAGATGACAGAGCTGGTGCTGGAGGTAAGAAAAAGGGTCTCGAGAGGTGGGAAGAAGGGAACTGGATGAGAGAGTAAAGAGACTGAAAAACCAAAAACATGAAGATCAGTGCTGCTATTCTTTCTGTGTTATGGAAATGACTACTCAATGGTTTCTCACTTTTTAAAGCCAGCAAGTCTGAGGTTATAAATGTCGGTAAGTTATTTATAAATGGTTACAAATCAATTGAATCTGTAGTTTACTGAATGGGATTTGGTCCAAACAGTTCAACCAGTCAAGGATATTTAACCTGGCAACCCAAAAGTTGTTTCTATATAACTGATCTATATTAATTACAGTTAATGACTACTTTCTATCAATCCATCAGTTAGTTTTAAATGTATTCAAACAAATTCAGAAATGAGTGAAAATGTCCACCTCAAGGTCATGAGCCAATCGTAGGCATCTTCAGTTTGCTTGTTTTGTCTGACTCATACTCCAAACCACAAAGATATTCAATTCACAACAACATAAATCCTCACAGCTAAGATGCTGAAACCAGAAAATGTTTGGTGTTTTTAGTCCTTCTATTGGCATAGCCCTGTGGATGACAGTCAGTCATGTTGTCCAGAGTATGAACTATAAAACGTTTGTTAATATCCTCAGGTCAAGTTGTGTCCTGTTTTTGTTTTATGGCCACAACTAGTTTTTGTCTCAAATGTCCATTACTGAAGGAACTAAAACCAGAGGATGCTTGTCACTTTTCTGGACAAATTACTGAACAACTGATCGCTGATTCATTTTCTGTCAATTAACTATTGATTAATCCACTATTCATCTCAGTTTTAATTTGGTTTATGACTAAATATTTGCAAAACTAATGACCTTCCCCTCAGCCTCAACTCTACTTTATTAACATTAGCATGTTAACCCATGATGGTAAATATCCTGCCTGCTAAACATTAGCACTGTCTTTGTGAGTATATTAAAATGCTAATGCTTGCATTTAGCTCAAAGCACTGTTGTGCCCAAGTAAAACCTCAGAGAGCTGCTAGCATGGCTGTAAGTAAACTCTTAGTTCCTTGATGAATGGCATAAACAATTAACTGATTATAAAACACTGTTAGCATACATTTCTTTCCATCAGATCATTAATTATTCAGCTGTTTCAGCATCTGCAATGACATTGCTGTTGATTTCCTCAGGCACACAAAGACCTAAGTCCTGCCAAGAAAACGTCGTCACTGATCAAAGGGGTTAAGAGTTGTATCTATTGTAACATACCAGGCCATGATATATCTAATGTCACTGATAACATTAAAATGTCTCAATAAGCTACAGCTCAAACCCCTGCGGGTTAGACTTGCAGCCTCACCGCCATGCTCATTTGACTGTAACCTGTCATAACAAGTCATTGTATAGTCAGTAATCCTCCCTGGTCGGAAAGCCAGACACAGAGCCCCATTCTTCCTCTATCTCTTTAATGACTGTCTGCTTAACCATAAGGTAAAGTGCAGTAGCTTCATAGCTGTCATTCTGTCACAGTTTGACAGACAGAGCCAGTGTTTTACCTGCACACTTTAACTGGCAGGCAGTGATTTTAATCCCATTATTCACGCTCCTCTGTGGTTCACATGTATCCTGGGATTGTTTCTAGGTCATTCCGTTAATTATAGCTTGTTCCCAAAACTCTTTACTATCTGGCTGTGAACTAGAAATAAGAAGATGTCCTCTTGTATCCCCTCCCATCTTATTTATGAGCTAGAAGTACAAGAAAAAGGCTTCATGTTTTTTCTCGCCTTGTATTTGTGAGCATTTGCCAGTTTTATTCACTCCTAGCTTCCTTTTCAGTGATCACTTTTGCATTCCTGTCATGTTTCGTGCACTGTTTGAAAGCAGAAGCACAAAGAGTAAAACCGAATCTCAGTCTCTTCAGTGGCATTTCTAAATCTGTTTTCCTTTCTAAGAACCGCAAGCTGAAAGGAAAGCAGTCCTGACTCACAGCTTCCCTCTATCAAGAAAACTCCACAGGGGGCTCTCAGCATGCACACACACACACCCACACACAAACAAACCATCTCTCTCACACATACACACCTTGGTAATGAAAAGATGTATTGACAAAGACAGCAGCAGCTGTGGATGCCAGCTCAAAAATACAGTCTAGAAGTGTCAAACTAAATGCACATTGCAGAGAGGGTACTGGTACGAGATGTTTGATCTCAGTCTGATCCATGGTCAAGGTTAGGGTGATTCCAGTTCCTCTTTTTCATAAGACAATAATAATCAGGATTGAGTCCAGGATTTTAAAAACTCTTTTTATCTCCCTAGATTCCCAGACTTTCCAAGGTTGATTTAATATGGCTGTAGAACTTTATATTTGAGTCCAAGACAAGATTTAAATTTCTGGTCTGACTCAGTTTTTTACAGATCAAAAGTTGGCGTGTGAACTCTTTCTGTCTTTAAGAGATCATTCTGGCTCATCCAGTCCAACAGTTTGTTCATTGCAGGGACAAAAAAAGCCTGATGCTGTCTGACATTTGTCTGTGTGAACACCCAGCTCACAGCTCAAGTCCTGGAGAACAAAGATATTGGTTTTGGGATGGTGGACTCCCAGAAGGATGTCAAAGTAGCCAGAAAACTAGGTATGGTATGACTCATTGTTTTCATCATTCCACAGTGGCTTACCATAGTATCAGCTGCGTTACTGTGCATGGAGCATTGACTTTGCTGTCCATGTACACTCCCTTTATACTTAACTATTATGGCTGTAACATCTTTGCTACTCTTCTCTGGATGTAAAGCTCCCAGAATAGCTTTCTTAAAGTCATAAACAATATTTATGTCTGTCTAATTAGGTCTGGAGGAGGTGGGCAGCTTGTATGTTTTCAAGGACGACCGTGTCATTGAGTTTGACGGGGAGCTCTCAGCAGACACATTGGTGGAGTTCCTGCTGGATGTGAGTGGAGAACTTAATCTGCTACTTTCCAGATGTGTAATATTGTCAACCTTGGAGGGAATAAATCCTCAAGCAATTAACAGCTACAGCCTCATTAAAGTACTTGTAAATGATGTAATTCACAGTAACGCAAGTTTCAGCAGGAATAGCTTTCAAGTCATTTCAGCCCAAAGGTATTTCTTATTAATGTGATGATTTTCACATAAATAAATTTTAAGAAATAGTTTGACATGTTGGGAAATGTACTTTCTTATCGCGAGCTAGACAAGAAGATTGATACCATTCTCTACCATTATCTGTGTATCAAATATAGAGCTACAGCCGGCAGCTGGTTAGTTTAGCTCAGCATGAGGACTGGAACCAGAAGGGACAGCTAGCCTGGCCAAGGACAACAAAATCTTCTTACCGGGACCTCTAAAGCTCAATAATTAACATGTTATATTTTGTATGTTTGACTTGTACAAAACCTGAAGTGGAAAAAAAGTGTTTTAAGGGGGTTTCTTTGTGCTAAACTAAGCTAGTACGGTTGGTTGTAGCTTCATCAGCACATCAGTTTTTGTGTTAATACGTATATTTCTCAAAATGCCATTGCTTTGAGTTTTGCTTTTTTTTCTTCTTCCTTTTGTGGCAGTAAAAATCACCTGTTGTTTTATACTGCCCCCTAGGTGTTGGAGGACCCAGTGGAAATGATCAATAATGCCATGGAGCTGCGAGCCTTTGAGAGAATGGAGGAGGACATCCGCCTCATCGGCTACTTTAAGGGAGAAGACTCATGTTAGTTTATCACCAAATTCATGTTCCGGTGTATGTGTAAATTAATGTATTCGTATGTGCATTTACAAAGACAGGGAGTGTGTGAGAGGTCAAAAATACATCTAAAGCCCCTAAAGTAGCCTCAGTGCATTCCCCCGACACTAATGGGATCTAAAGGCTAATGGAACTACATCACCATGTAGCCTAACTGGCTGCTAAAGGGAAACCAGATTCCAGACTGTGGCACTCTCACTCAGTCCCACAAGAGCCTTTAAATAGCCTGGTTCCCTGTCTAATAGGTCAAACTGCAATTATAGTTCCTCTCAAAAAAAGGCAGGAAAAAAGTGAGATAGGGAAGATGTTATCTGGTCCAATATGACAGTGGTATGAAGTTTCATTATAGAGCCCATTTCTGTCCTGAGATAGGTTGGTCCTTGGTAGTGACCTTGTTGGGAGCAGAGCCAGGAGCATGTTACAAGCCTATAAAACTGTATTAAGGAAGACTTTGTTACTGAAGGTGAAGACAGTTGAATCATGGTGGGAAATTGAATGAAGAAAGTGGGTTCCGCTGCTTGCCTTCCTGATCACATACTGTAGATTCGGGTAGAAATGCGACCAGAATGTGAATGATGAACTTCCATACTTAAATCTATTTTGCTTTACTTTTCCAGCTTTGGTTTCTGTCCTCTCCTGAGTTTCTCATCAGTTTTTCTCTCTGTCTCTCTCCCTCTCAGACTATAAAGCTTTTCAGGAGGCGTCAGAGCGTTTCCAACCTTATATCAAGTTCTTTGCTACATTTGATAAATCTGTAAGTCTTCATGTACAAAATAATATTCTAATCCTCCAAAATCTCATCGTCATGCATAACATTTTGGGAAATATACTTATTTGCTTTCTTCCAAGAGTCAGATGAGAAAACTGATACCACTCTTATTTGTCTGTTGAATATGGAGCTAGCTGGTTATCCCACTTATTAGCATATTACATCATCACCCCATTTGTTTAATTCATGCAAAAATAAAAGCGTAAAAATGAGAGGTTATGGTTTTACGAAGGCTCGTCTGGGACTATAATTACATACTCCTAATGAAATCCTGATGTGTTTAATGTTTTAGGTAGCCAAACATCTCTCCCTCAAGATGAATGAGGTGAATTTCTATGAGCCGTTTATGGAGGAGCCTGCCATCCTGCCAGGCAGACCTCTGACAGAGATGGACATTGTTGAGTTTGTCAACCAACACAGACGGTTGGTTTGATTTATATTGTTTCTGGGTTATTTTAAGGCCTGTTGTTTGGGTGCGTTTACATGAAAATGTGCCGTTTACAGGGCTACACTGAGGAAGCTCCGGGCAGAGAATATGTTTGAGACATGGGTGAGTAGTTGCTTGGTCTTACCAGAAGAGACAAAGTTGGCCCCCCAAACTATTTAGTATGAATGTATTTTCATTGAATTGATTAAAACCTGCTTGAGGTGCCATATCAGGACGATTCAGAGGGTGTACACAGGCTATACTGTAAATCAGATCAGGTCTTGTTCTGTAAACTTTTCTCTATTTCTAGGAAGATGACATGGATGGGATACATATTGTTGCGTTTGCTGAGGAAGAAGATCCAGGTCTGTGCCTCTGACTCAGAGCTTTTTGCTTTTTGGTTTCAGTTATTTGTCTTTTTTTTTTTTTCAACACCTGAAGATAAGCTCAGGTTCTGCTTTCATCCCCAGATGGATATGAGTTCCTGGAGATCCTGAAAGACGTGGCCAGAGACAACACCAACAACCCTGAACTCAGCATTGTCTGGATCGATCCTGATGACTTTCCTCTGGTTCTGTCCCATCATTAGATCAATTTTCAACGAAAATCTTTCTCACGAGGGTTTTGAGAAACTACATACAGTAATAGGTCTTTGATAACCATTAGTATTATTAGTAAATCTAGTTTGTCTTATCCCTCCAGCTGACCACTTACTGGGAAAAAACCTTCAAGTTGGACCTGTTCAGACCTCAAATTGGTGTTGTCAACGTAACAGATGTAAGTAAAAGTCTTACTGTACCAAAGTGAAGTGTTTTCACCTTCTATCTTGACCTTGTTGGTCTTTGTGTTCCAGGCGGACAGCGTGTGGCTCGACATGTCCAACGACGAGGACTTGCCCACTGCGGAGGAGCTAGAGGACTGGATAGAGGACGTCCTGTCAGGGAGGGTGAACACAGAGGACGATGACGAGTCTGCTGATGACCAGGAAAACCCTGACAGCTACAACACAGAGGATAGCGATGAAAGTCATGACGATGATGATGATGATGACAGTGATGACTAAACTGAATATCCGGGGCTGATGTCTCAGCAGTTCAGACAAGGGTCAAAATACTAAACTGAACTTGCTTGGCACATTAGAAACAGATTGTTGATTAATTCATTTTCATAAAAGTTCTCCCATTTCAAATAATAAAACTAAGTAAAGAAATTTAAAGTATCCCAAAAATACAAAATGTAGATTATGGTTTAATTAGTCAGACTGATAAAACAGAACTGATTAAAGGTCATCATGGGAACATTTGTGGCCTAGTTTATAATAAAGTTAGCACAGTGCCTAGAGCAATAATTCTCTTGAACTCACCAAGGATCAAGATATCAGCATACTAAGGTTTTTGTGTTACACAGACATGTAAGTTAAAACTGCAATAATGGATTTTTTTTGGGCAACACAAGAAACTGTCAACAAAACTGGCCAAAAAATGTCATGTTCATGTTCAATATTCATTCTGTTTATATGTGTCTGTCTTTTCGGTTGCTAAACGCTCCAATATGATGACCAGTTAGTTCCTAACTTTGTCTGTTTTTTTGTCTGCCATTTGGTGATGGGCAGGTAGTGTACTGTGGGTTAGAACTTCTCATTTATAACAGCTACCTGTTGTGTCTGAATGAGAGCAGCCAGAGTCAATCAAAACATCAAAACATTAAAGCTGCAGGCCCAGAAACCATAACAATGAGCTTAAAGATGCAAAAAAGAAAAAAAAAAGAAAGAAAAAAAAACTGAGGGCTGGCAACAATGTTGTGTATTTGTTGCTATGAGTGACACCCTTCACATTACACTTAATAAAAAAATAGGATTATAGAAGCTTTAAGGGTGATATAGGTGTGTATATGAAACTATGTGAAAATAAATGACAAATGTTTTTGTTCTAAATAGTGTTTAAATTCTTTAGTTCTATATAACACAAACCTACATTAAAAGAACATATTAAAAGCACTTTTTGGATGCAGACTTGGTGCAAATTTCCACAGTGTAAAGCAGAGTAAATAAAAGTACATAACAACTATGTGTACATCTTTTACTGTGAAGTACGTGTGTTTTTTAAGCTGTGTATGTGAGAACACACACTTCAATTGTATCCCTCATTAGAAGGACTACACTGATCCTCAAGACAGCAAATTGCCCCCCCAAGTCAATTAGCGTTTTCACCTTGAATTATTCAAACACCGGTGAATTATTCAGCATTGTTATGCCTCCTAAAGGGAGTAGGGACCCGGACAGTGAGGCTTGGGGAGGTCAGGGGTGAGGGATTCAGGGAGAGACAGGCTCAAAGGCTGCCCACTGGGGCCCTACAAACTGCATGAGGAGCACACACTGGACATGAATTAATAATACAGGAGCATGCAAGAATCATCATTCCCCTGGAGGTGGATGTGATGCAGTGTGTAAACAGGATGTTTGTACCATGGTGTGGGATTTACACATAAAGATGAGAACATTAAACTGTGTGTGTGTGTCTGCATTTAAATGCGACCTGAGGCAAGAAGACCTGTCACAAACTCTCCTGAGGAAGAGGAAGCAGACAGTGCCACAGTGTAAGTGTTATAATGTTCTGCAGGGCCTTTAGGTTACGTAATCCTATGAATGTCAAGTGTGATGGTGTTTTACATGAACATTTAGGCAGGGCATGAAGACTGATCTCTCTCAAACACACACACACCTCCTTACTCCCAAGAGATGAAGGATGACAGCAACACATAGTAGGTATGAGGGTCTAACAGGCTCAATATAAAACAGCAAAGAACAAAGATAAGATGTATTAAGCTGGAGATTTCTGTTCAGAACTGAATCCACCAGAAGCTAGAGGGATTTCCACTCATGCCTTGATCTGCACATAACCAACTCATTACCAAACAAATAGAGAGAGAGGAATGAAGGGAAGGAAAACATTCCATTTAGATGCAAATGCTCCTCATTTTCCTCTCTATCCATCTCTCTCCTCCTCGTCCCACGCCCGCGTGGAGCAGGCGGGTACGGGAGGGGGGATTAAACCGGCGACAGATGAGTTCCGACAGGCGGCCTCGCGCCTCGAGCTCACGGAGGGATGAGGTTGTTCGTTTTCAGCACGGGACACTGACACTGACATTCATTTACCCACAAGGCCTGGCCGCGCAGCTCTGACAGGCTGACGGCAAGCCAATTACCACTGAGCTCCATGACAACAAAAAGCCGCCAAAACAAGGCCAAAAAAGCTGAAATTTTGCTCCAGCGTGTCAGACAGCGGGACCAGACGCTTAATGGCCAGCGACAGAGGTGAGTGTTAGTAGGCCTGCAGCTGGGGCAAGAAACCAGTGCATATGGAGATGCTGTGGATTAAGTTTGGAAGAATGGGAGAGAGGTAATGAAAGATACAGACGGGTGACAAATTAAAGGAAAAAAAAAAAACAACATTAAATGTCTTAGTAAGGTGTTGGGCTGCCATAACAGGTTTGACGCACCTTGGCATTGACTGTACCAGTTTCTGGAATTCACACTGTTTTCATACTCCTGTCTCTCCACTATTTTTTCAGGTTTTTCCTTTAATTTGTCACCTGTCTGTCTGTACACTTGAAACAGAGTCATTACATCACAATACACAATACATCCATTTTAAAAACAGCTTTTGGTGGGGTAGATTTTCTCACTTGAACTATGCAGGTCAATAGTAGTTTATAGTTCAGTTGCAGGAAAAAAATAAAAATAAATAGAAGTTATCATCTATGGAGGCTCAGAATGTTGATCAGAGGTTCATTATCTCATTATCTCAGGATTAAAGTGTCATTTTCCTGTGATAATAGGATAAATCTTCTGAGAAAATCTGAGAAAATATATGGTTGTTTTCTCACTGTAACAGGATAATTAGCGCACTATAGAGAAAACAGCCTGTTTTCCTGGGACAACAAAATAACGATCCTGTTAGCACAACAAACTGATAATCAAATAATCTTGAGATAATGGGATCATTATAGTTTTAGTTTACATGAAGGTCTGAGAATTAATGTTACATGTATTTCTTCATTTGAATTTTTTTTTTAAAACTTATTTTTAAAATTCTGGTGCAAATTCGGGGATTCATCGCAAACATGGAGATGATAAATGGATAAATCAGTGGATTATAACACAAGTTTTTGTATTGATTAATAGGCACAGTGGTAGCCCTCCTTTTCATTAATCAGTTTGGTAGCTAAGAGTATTCATATACAAAACAACCACCTTTAACTAAAAGTGAAACTGAAATCACAAACTGAGGTAAAAGTAGAAGAGCAGAAACAAAACAGATTCAACCCAAAAAAAAAAACAAAAACAAAAAACATGGCATCAAACTCACAAGTGCTAAAAAGTTAGAAATGATGTCCAAAGTGAACTTTTCCTCTTCAGCTCAAGTGAAGGTGAATCCAGTTCATCAGTGTGGTCTTGCAGATACAGCGGCCGTCCCATTACCAAAAGGTCAGAGGTTGAAAGCTCTGGAGCGTCACTGCTGTTGTTGAACAAAACATTGATTTACTTCCACATCCATAATAAACTGTTTTTGGTTCAGTGCTCCCACTAAATACCCCAAATGTAAATTAGACATCTGAACTCTAGTTAAACCCGAAAAAGTGTCACACTAATAAAACTGCAGCTTATTTACTGCACAGTGCAACTCCATGCAGCAGTTTTACAAATGTTCATAAAAATGTTTATTTAGTTTTTTTTACAAATGCTAATGCTGTGAAACTGAAACATGTCTTACATTGCAATGTCACGTGATCATCATAAAGCCGTCCAACAAAAACCAAACCATGACATAGGACTGTAACCTGGCAACAGCGTGACAGATGGCGGTGATGAGGAGGAGAGGGGAAAGGGCTGGTCATGTGAACTGGAATGGCAAACACACATATACAAACACACACACACACACACACACATACATACACACATGCTTGTTTACATAAATAGATACAGTGTAAAAACAGGAGGCACAGTCACATTGGGATCATACAAAGTTCATCTGTCAGTAGGTACAAAATACGACCAGTGGCAGGTGCTTAAAAAAAGATACTTGCTGTTAGTGCACCGCACAGGAAACAGCAAGAAGTGTTTTTTTTTTAGTTCTTTCCAGATGGATTAACAGTTACAAGTTTACAGTGAAAGAATGTTTTTGCAAAGCTGAACAGTTTCTTTATGTTTTATGTGAAAACATGTTGCTGCTGCCCTCAGGCAGGCAAAGTGACAGTATTAAGATTACCAGCCAGGGGGCAGTAGGGGACAACCCTGCTCATAGCCACAGAGGATATTATTAGTATGACATGTTTGTTTCTTGAGTGAGTCATTCATAAGATCAGTGTGATTCTCTTTGACCACTTTGGTGAATTTACCGGACAGAGCAGTCAAATTTGACAGGATCTTAAAGTGTCATTTTAGTGCTGTTAGCTTAATTTTACTGTATTTTTCTAGCTTTTACAAAATCGGCCGATTCATCAGGTGAAAGCAATAAAAAGAAAAATTCCCTCTGAGTCTTCCAGTGAAGTGGCTGACCTCGAGGGATTCCCTGTGAGCGTGTTTGTCAGACAACAGAGCTGAGACAAGGCGGTAAAGGAAAAAACCAGACGGTCCAGTTGGGAAGGAGGTTCCGCCCTGCTGCAGCTCTGACTGTTGGTACACACTCTCGATCTACTGTATATTCTAGTGATACAAGCAAACCCTGTGAGCCCTGAAACATGCTTTAAATACTGCAAATGCTCAAATAGTAGCCTCTGGTGAGCTCAGCGTGAGAGAAAAACAGGTCTTTAGTTCTCATTTGCCCTGATGTCTTGATAAACTCAGTATAATATCCATTTCCACTTGCCTTTTTCCCCCAAACAATGTTAAGAAACTTAACACTAGGACCAGAATTTTCACATTAAAAGGCAGCCTGGGGCACCCTAGGAGCCTAATGGTTTTGATTACTGACCAAGGATCTTTGTTGTATGTCATACCTCTCTCTTTCTTTAACACTGTGTTTCCTGTTTCTATACACTGTTGACTGTCAAATAAAGGCAAGTATTCCTTTCATAGGCAGGCTTTTAATGTGAAAAACAGGAAGTGTTGTTTTAACATCCATCTTTTATTGGGAATTTGTGCTGTGGAAATGTGCACTATACTAAGTTTACTGTTTAAATATTCCTTATTTGAACACCAGCTTTCACCTGAGATTTTACAGTATTTAGATTTTTCTGTAACCCACAGAGTGGGGGGGGGGGGTTCTGGTCTGGATTCTGGAATAATCAGTAGTACTTTTTATTTTCGACATAGTGGCTCTGTCTCTCCTCCTCGCCGCCTTCCCTCTTCATCACGTCAGGCAGATACGGCAGACATGAAAGCCCTGAGAAGGTTACTGAACCGATGAGGCAGGGCAAATGTTTTTGGGCATGTATCCATCTCTGTGTGTCTCTCATGGTCTGGTTCATTCTGGGCTCACCCCGGTGTTTAACATAGCATGCGAGTGTTGATCCCAGCTGGCGTGGAAACATTTTCTGATTTTGCTCCATTGCACCTGGAGAAGAATCGTGCATCAAAACAACCCAAAGCGTCCCCTCACTTTGGCTGCTGAAATTAGCACTTGGGGGTGCTACTGTACGCCTCAGGCCGGACATGTTGGGAGTTTGACATCGCAAATGTCAAAAGCGCTGTCCGGAGTGCTGCAGACGTCCTGAAGTAGTGACAAGGAGAGGAAAAGAGTCTGACATCCTGTCTGAGCAGGATGAGATCATATATTCCAACCATTTTAGGCATTTTCTTTAATTTAGTAACATACATGATGTGCATTTAATGCAAAATCTGATTGAAGTTTAGTTTCATTTTTTGTCTGATGCGTTTAATTTGGTTTTTAAGTGAAAGAAATTTATTTAATTCTTAATCTGCTGAAAGTATCTGAATACTTTCAAATGCTGCAGACAAGATGGCAGCACAGCCGAGATATTAATATCAATATCTTGGTCACACCGTCGCAGTCCTTAGTGGTTTGTCTGTCTGTTCCATGGAAATAAAGAGTGACCGAGACAAACAAAGTCTGTGTGGGGACGACAGAAACCTCAAATGTTCCCATCTTGTTTGACTCCAGCATCTCAAACATGAGAGGAACGAGAGATTGTGACACAAACTGACACGCATGCGCGCACACATACGCTCACATACACTCACGCATACTCTTATGTGCACACAAGTCCACGTCCGAGGCGTCCAAACTCCTGTAAGAATAATCCTGCGATGATTCTTCTTTTCATCCAAATCAAACATAAAAAGATCAATATATTCAAACATGTGTGTGATATATAGATTCATATATAATATATAAAAAATCCAAAAAAGTAAAAATAAAAACTGCAAACCCAAAATGAAAATATTTGAGAGCAACAAAACAGGGTGAGGAATAAAAAAACAAAAACAAAAACAAAACATTTTTCCGAGTCCTACACAGAGGTTTCAGACTGTAGCCGCAGGACAAACTTGTGTGACTTGGGGTCGATGTATTCCTCGGACATCTGGATGTAGGGGATCTTCTTGGACGTCACCACCAGGCTGAAGTCCACGCACTTGAGCAGGAAGACGGTGCCGTCTTTCAGGCCGCTGGTGACCGACGCCTCGCTGATCAGCGTCCACTGGCGGGCCAGCCAGTGGTCCCGGCTGTACTGCAGGGTCGGACCTGGAGTCAGATAGCTCTCCAGGAAGGCCTGGGTGGGAGGGATGCACAGAAACACAATACTGTCACATCTTAGAACAAGAACAAGTCTCTATGTGACCGTCATGTGTTACAGTCAGAGGCCTGACCTTGGGCGTCATGTTGTTGGTGATGCAGAAGGCCAGGTGCTGCTGGATGCTCTCCATGCTGTGGCAGTGCTGCTGTTTGGTGGTCCTCAGGTACTTCTGCAGGGCCCGCGCCATGGAGGGGAAGATGGCCTGTGCTGCTTCTCGAGGGTCCATGACGTCCCCTGGAGCTTTCTTCTGCTCCTCCTCCTGCATGCGCTTGATATGTGTGAACGCCTCCTCTACTGCCACCACCAGTCTGCGAGGGAACATGGCAAACAAATCGAAACAGCCATGCACATTAAAGACAGATTTTTTTTCCTTCTATGCACTGGAATCACCTTGGCATCACCAGATTGTTTTACTCACCGTGCTCTGCGCTTGCGGACACGCCTCTCGTGCTCGGCCTCCTCGTAATACAGCTCGTTGTGGCTGGAGTCTCTGCGGCGGGCAGCGGCTGCGATCATGGCTCTGGACTGAGAGTGGGCGAGTCCTGCTGCTGCGTTGTTCCCTGGACCTATCACGATAACCAGATAAGACAGGTGTAGAGTCAGTCACAGCCTCAGAAAAGGTAAAAAATGAAGAAATCTTTGGTGATGACATAAAGTGCAACGTGAGGGAACAAGCTGCTGTTAGAGTGGAGGGGTAGTTTATTAATGCAAATAAACCATGGTCCATTTCCTTTCATCACCAGCAACATTAAAATCCCAGGAGCTGACAAGAAAAGCCACACAAAGTCGTAACCTTTAATTGTTCAGAGCACTGTGATAATTCAAAAACCTAAAAACATGCCTCTCACCCACATACAGCTACTGATATTCAAACATTCCTATTACTCTGCTACTCGGTGCCTTCAGGAGGAGCAGGGCATCCAATTAAATAAGCGTCTCAAGCAACTTCAAAAGTTTACATTTTTGGAACGAGCACAGGAGGCTGCTCATGAACTCTGTCTGATGTTAATGCAGGTTAAAAGAAGGCAGAGCTGGTGAATTATTAATGAGGGGCAGAGATCGTGGATGAACAGAATAATTCATGGACAGAGCAGAGGGGGTTTCAGCACTCCCTGCTCTTGCTGTTACTGTAGTTAGATGGGATTTATGGGCGATAAATGTTCTGGCAGAAGCCATGTGTTGAATGTAAGAGGTAGGTTAAGGTAGAGTTTTGTATATATGCTTCTCTTATACATTGTTTGTATGGAAGATTTAAAATAGAATTAACACAATAAAAGATTTAAAAAATAATTAAACAAAGAAACAAAATGAAATACAATCAGAAGTGGGCTGAGCAGCCAAAAATTGAACCCCTTCAAAAAACACAAGCTGAAGCTTTTGGAACAGCTCCTCATAAGGGGGGTTAGTCACAACTGACTTAGTAGGTTGTGCAAACCTTTGGACATGACACGATCACTGCTTTTTTAAAACATACAAAGTGCATTAACCATTCATAAAATAATAAATCATAAATCAAAATAGAAATAAATAGACTATATATATAACACATGCTACAGCAAAAGAACACTGCATTCAAACTACAATTTATTCAAAACAGTTACTTAATTGAGTAACTCACCTGCCCTACCCACCTGTGAATACAAAACACACTACACACTAATTATTTCCTTTTTATGTATACATTTACTGTGTCATAATTAAATATTGAAGAACATGAAATAAAAATGAAAATGAAATAAATAAAAATTATCCTTCCAGAATTATTAGACTAAGCTAAATAACTATTCTTTTAATGTCAATGAACTGTGACAGGCAGTAGATGTAACATTGTGTACTGTATTTCACATTATTTCTTTCTTTGATTTGTTTTTTTATTTAGACATTTTAAATCTTCCATATCTTGGAGAACTGCTTGGCAAGAAACACCCTGAACCACTGGGAATCATTTTTAATTCCCAGTGTCTACAGCAGAGAAAACAATATGGAAATCAAACAGCTTGTCAGACATCATAAAATCACCTGAGCCCATTTGGATGTGTAGTGTAATTGAGTGCTACGGCTGCTTTGGGCTCAGGGCTTTGCCACTCTTTAATCAAGGAAAGATTATTGTCTGTCCCTGAGTTCGACTTATTTGTTACAACATGGAGGAAGAAAGAAGGAGAGAGAAGTAAAAGCTCGAGACAAGAGAGTAAGAGAGATGGAGAGGTCCCTGACCAGCTGCTGCAGGATGAAAATGAAGGAGGATGAGACACGGGAGAGAAATGACAAGACCGGCGGCGTAATAGCTATTGATTTATCAGCCATCTCCAGCTCTGTTTCCCACAGCATTTGAGAGGAGGCAGAAGAAAGGAGGGAGACAAATGGCAGCAAAAAAAGGAAGAGGGAGTCAAGTTAGTGCACTTAAGTGAAGCTTGAGCACACTTAAGGGAGAGCTATAATTTAATAGAGGGTTTGTGTTACATTCTGCCAGCCGTCGTGAGGACGACTTTGAACTTTTTCATCAACCTGTGGCATGCAAAGGATGAAGAGGAGTGGTGAGGAGTGAGTGGATCTATGGTGTGTTAGTGAGTGTGAAGCAGTCAGAGTGTGTGTTTCACTCAATGACATTATTTCTATGCGAAAAGGAGGCTTTCATTTAGCTTCAAGGACATCTGACAAAGGATAAAGATTTAAGGAGAGTTCGTTTCATAAAGTGAACACAACAGCAGTCAGTGAGGGTGCTTTAGTTAGAAGCTGTATTTACTTACTTTCCAAAAGGTAGGCTTTCAGTTTAGCTTTAAAGGCATCTTATAGGGTTAGAGGTAGGTCAGGGTAAAGAGACACATAAGGAGAGGAGAAAGTCAGTTGCTCAAATCCCACCTGCTCCAAAGGTACCAGAGGGTGTGCTGGGGCAGATATCAAGTGACCGCGCTTGTATTTTTGCATGTTGTAGCACATTAACTACAAATCATCTGTGCTTTAAATTACTGTCGACAATTTTCCAATTATGCTATGTTTGCAGATCGATTTTCTTCCTTCCAGGCAGACATTTGTTTCAGCACATTCCAGGACAGTAAAGAAATGAAATGGACTTGCAGAGACTTGAGCTGTACTTTAGACGGGTGATCAGTCCCAAGGACCAACTTCCACCTTCCAAATGTGAAGATTTGCAGGTTTTCTTTGCCTTCTATGATAAAACTCTAATAACTTTGGGTTTTGAACTGTTGGGTTAACAAAAGAAGCTATTTGAATAGGTCTAAAATATTAATTTTGTTGTGTTTGTGATTTTCCTATCATACTAAAATAGATGTGAATGAATGGCTGCTTGGAAGGATCAATAGAAGAAATTAATGGTAAAACTTGCATCATATGATCTGGGAAACAGTCAATCTTCCAACTCAATTAACACCACACATTTTCAAGGTGGATAATCTCTTCTGTGTTACAATGGATAGAGTGTAAATGATGGTAGAATCCAAGCAACACACAGAAAAACCAAAGCACAGACCAAGACACAACACACAATAAGTTCAAAGACCATCCCACTCACCCTCAGCCGGGGCTGCTGGGAACTCACCATCCACATTGTACACCTTGAGGCCGGCCAGGTGCTTGGCGGCGCGGGACTTGGAGGCGGAGAGCAACGCTGGGTTATGGACTGAGAAGTCGCAGTAGTAGTGCTCTAAGATAGCCAGAGCTGCCCGCTGGATACTGGAGAGGAGGAGAGTGCAGGGTTAAAGGTAAGTTTTAGCCAAGAGACAATTTTTAGTTACAATCCAGGTGGCTTGATGATGGTGAGAGAGGTTGAGCTCAAAAAATGGAGAGAGGAGCATGAGAAACAGTAGCCACAGGAAGTTTTTCACTTGTAACACAAATACTAGGAAAGCCCTGCAGTAATTCTACAACTCCTCCTGCTGAATACAAAAGAGTAAAGAAGTCAGAAAACCTTTTCAGTTTTCTTTGAACACTTGATACGACTGAAAAATCACATTTTTCTTGAGGATAGTGAGTACCATGTACTGAATAGCAAGGAGATGGAGATGTAAACACACGTTTACAGAATAAACAACAAAACCTTGTCACAATGAAACAAATCCCACATACAATCTTAAGAATAAAGAGAACTACAACCATGGAAAAGCAGTGGGGGATGGACAGATGGTGACGCTAAAGGAGGATGAGAAAGGCAGGACCTGAGAAATAAAAGATCTGACAGTAATACTTAAATTAATGCCTTAGTGGGAAATTCCCAACACAAGTGATACAAAACACAGACAGAACAACACATCAGGACCCTTTTCACACAGCTAGAAGATCATGTATTTGTAAAATTCCAATGAAACATAAAGAAATCTACTGAATACAGAGAATGGAAAAAGACTGGTGATGGCTCTGTGTTTATTTAAAAAGACTCATGAAAAAAAACTAGATAAGAGAAGAAGAAAAGATTCATAGAGACAAAATGAAGACAGACTTGGACTGTTCCTGTATGTACTTCTATATCATTGGTCATGTGTGTAGGATTCAAACTATATACAGATTTATAAAGATAAAGCCACAAGATCCAAGTCTAGAACAAAAAAATACTCCTCTCTGTCACATGGGGACAGCAGCAGTGTGATAGTTGCCATAGTTACCATATTTAGACTGATAACCACAACGCAGTAAATGATGTTTGAGAAGACAGGAGAAAGGTAAGAGGAGAAGTGAGAAGCATGAAGGTAGGGACTGAACAAAAGCAGTCAGAGACTGATGTGTGCTCCTAAAAACAGCTACAGCCCAGATCCTGATCCTTTACACCATGGATCACAGAGCATGCCAGATCTTGTCCTTCGTAACACAACACTATTAAACCAATTGTACATAAGCAGGGTGTTTTCACATGTAAAACATTGGTTCTTTTATAATATACAGCCTCTGTGCCCTGGAAGTGAGCTACATTAGAGGTTAAAGCAAGACGACATTCTGCCTAAATTCATAAGAAAGTAACACACCCTTCTTCACTTCAAAACATTCAGTTTTGCTGCTACAGCCGTATTTGGTCTGCTATGATTAGTAGCTTATGGTGGCTAATATAAGCTAATGTTAGCATACTGTAAATAGATGTTGTTGTGTATTTCTGAGTCAGTTCACTGACCTCATGAGTGCGGCGCAACGTTAACATGATGTTTAAACATTATCCTGTAACTGTCACTGCCACTTGTGGCCACAGTTTAGACTGAAATATTAAAGCTGCTCTTATCAATATTCTTTATATCAAAAATGAATTAAATATCTATGTACAGTGTGAAATGAGTCACATGTAGTGACAAACTCACAGAAAATTACTGCCCAACTCTGCAGTTTCCCTCAGCTCTACTGAGCTATATTTTTATTATTATTATTATTTAATTATCATTGCTTTGGTTTTACAGCCTGTAACTTTAATGTTTTTATTAATTCTCACCGCTCTCATAAACCTTGTTTCCAGATGCACAGAGCACTGTGTACTACCTGCCTAGTACCAAACAACAGGCAGACGGCGTTAGCAACTAGCTAATGAACACAGCATAGCATTTAGCAGCTAAAGAGCCAGATATTTATCTCAGTGGAGACTGAAACAGAGCTAATGAGAGAGAGTGGGAGATAATATTGGATTCACAAAAAATTTCATCAGGTGGACAGAAACACAACTATGTGTGCCAAATGTATAAAGCAGACAGTGTTTGCTAGCACACTCAATAAACTCAATAAACTAGCATACCAGTTTTGTAGCAGTAATTCATGGCAAGCAGCACATACAGGGATTTAGTAGCTGTTAGAACTTTGTTGTGACACGAGCTCAGTTTCTATGACCTGCAGTTGGCTCAGGAGAGCAACAGATGCTGACAGCTGTTAACTAACCAACAGCAACCCTGGACCCTTTTCATTCTGTGTTTGTTTGTGTGGATGTATCCATAAATATGTGTACCCTCACTGTGTCCTGACATTCTTTAGGCCTTGTGGAGAACTAACTCAATATGCACGAACAACAGCACATGCTAGCCTGCAGCATGCGCTTCATATTATCCCAAAGAGGGATCATAGTATAACCTCCGACCCACTGATGAGAGCACTTTCTGACCTCTTGTAACTTCCATTCATGCCTCAGAACAAACCACACATTACACACATTAAGTAATGGGTCATTTACATCACCACAGACAGATACAAACCATCCAGGGATCCAGACAGCATTAAAAACGTCATTCATTCTTATGGCCTTGCCATCTGGTGACAGTCACGTGAACGAGAGCTGACAGTAACATCACAAGAGCCTAACAAAGTTACGAGACAGATGTTTAGATTGGTTTACAGACTAAAAATACACAAGTTGTGAAAGGAGGATGGGGGCTTTCTGTTCAGGTTGATCTATAGAATTTTACTCCATCAGAAGAACGTGAAAAACTGAGAAGGGAAATGGTTTCTAAATACCATTTGAGGTCAAAATGGTGTCAGTCATGTCCACTTCAAATAAAGGAAGAGCTAGGACTGAGATAACAGTGTGTGCCTATTTTCTTTTCAGTGTGCAAATTGTCATCCAGTGACTGTGAAGTATTTATAGATCTCAGTATTTGTTTGATTGTCTTGGAAACAAATACAAAGAGGAAGCCTTGTGTTCTGTGGGGATGTATTACAGAGCTGTCAGAGAGAAATTATAATGAAATTTCCAATCAGTGTTACAAGCTGAGCATCTATAAGCTTAGAAACAGTGTGTCTTGTGGCAATGAAATAAAAGCTTCTGTATTCTAGAAACAGATGTTAGTGATATACTGTGTGCTGTTATATCTCAAATAAAGTAATTATACAGATGACTCCCAGATCTTTAAAATCTGCCAGAAGTAAACTAACTCAGATGATTTCAGAACAGTGTGTCACACAGAATACAGCAGACTATAGGAAAACAAACACATCATCATACTTAGCAGGGCCAGATGCCGTGCTCGTTCTGCTAAAGAGACAGCAGGAAGTGTGACAGCAACTCCCTTGGTTAACTCAAGAAACCCAGACAGCCCTCTCTTATGTTAAGCATTCAGAGCCACTACAGACAGGACCATTGTTTAGTGGCCTCTTGCGTAAGTGCTGAGTAAGAGTTCCTGTTGCTTCCCAACTTCGATCAATTATTAAGCTGGGGGCACACAAGAACCATTCAAACCAACAGTTTGACTGGCCAACGCCGCAGCATCTCAAAAAGTGTTGGCTATGTAAATTCAGTTATAGAAACAGAGTCAAACTGCAGACCAGTGCCTGCTCTAATGCTGCCGCTCAGGACTGACCAGTCAGGGAATGTAAACTGGGATGTTCCCAGCAGTGAATGTGTTTAACCCCCACCCTACTACAACAACTCTCCCAGGCTGTAAGGAATGCGTTCATCTTTAACTTGTCTGGTTTGACAAGGGGACAAAAAAGGATTCCTCTGGCCCTCAGATTGGCATCAAAGACCAGGCAGACAGAGACAAGCTTTCAGGACCCCAGGGCCCGAGCATGGTCCCCATTATGATAAGGCTAAGGATGGATGCCAGAAAAACAGGAATGTGAGCCGCAGCCTGTTACTAGAGGAGATACATGAGAGATTTGGCAGAGAAAACACAACACCCACTCATGTCTGGGTTTCTCTGTTTGATACATTCATTCATGTTCATGTTTGTGGCTACATGTGCGTGTGACATTTGCATGTATATGGTGCAATTACCCATGCACACACATGTATGTTTGAATGTGCGTGTCCGAGCGGGTGTGTCAGGCTGACCAGATGCTCGGCTGCAGTCTGCAGGGAGCAGTAATTAGCTGTGTGTTTACAGTCACAGGCGGACAACAGACCGAGGCCAGGCCTGCTGCCGGCCAAGCAGGGATGAATGGCACAGCTTACAAAGGACAACACCCCCAAGGCAGCCAGCTAACACACCAACCAGACCATTACACACACACATTCACTTGTCTGACCTGTTTCTATGAAAGCAAAATCAATATGAAAATCAATACACTTTTCAGCCTAATGCAAGTTCAGATTTCAGAGAATGTACTTTATGGTTTTTTTTTTTACACATTTTAGCCCATTAGCTACAAATCACATATCAATGCAGACAGTGTTCCAAAGCAAACAACGCAGGGCTCGATGACCTCTCACATCACCTTACACTAGTTCTCTTAACGCACCAGAGGTGAATATAAAATCTGGTGAAGCTGCCTTTCATCACTGTCCAATGGCAACCATATATTGTGATTCTGAATTTTCAAATAAACTGAGGCATTCAAAGTTTCCTTGTAGGTTGAGAAAATTGAGAAGAAAAAAAATGTTATCTGATCTTTTAGACAAAGACAGATATCAGGATTGGCCAAAAAATCCAAAATTAGTCAGACTATAGTATGTTTCACTTCAAATACCTTCAGCTGTTAGTCAGGAATGCATCATGTCTGTTTCCTGTGCTATATAATTTCAGTCAGAGACACTCACTTCAAGGAACTGACTATTTATAGCGAATGATTATATAGTTAGATTTGCCAGAATAGGCTCTGCCTTTTGGGGAAGCTCTTGAAGTATCTGAGCAGCAATACAGATTTTGCTGGAAGAACTAATTCCCCCTTAATAAACACGTACACCAAATCTTAGTTATATCAGTAATACCAAAAATACAGAACATAAGGAGGAGGATGGGGCGGTGGATGGACTAAAAGAGTGAAAGTCAGATGAATCATGTTATAATGGCTGTGCTAATGGGATGGTTGATGGCCACCCAGTTGACAAGGCATTTAGGAAGCAGCTGATACCAAGAAAACTAAAGGCTAATTTATAGTTGCTGCATCTGCGAGGATCCACTTGATGTAAATTTTATCATCTGGTCATGTCCATGAAGGTCCACACGCCCTCTGCCCTGCCCAAAGTGTGACTGTGCAGACTGTGTGGACTAAGAGCACTCCGACTGAGCATGTGGTAGAAATGCAAACTGGACACTTGTTTCTTGTAGTGTATGTATGTACTGTATCCCCCACCGTTAATCCTATTGTCTTTACACAGATGCATATACCTTTCAAAAGAACGCTTCTTCTTCTTCCTAACCAATGTCGAGATTTAGGGGGCAGCTCTAAATACTTCCTGCTGTTTAAATTATATCCTGAAGCCAGACCATTCAAGTGTATATCACAGTTCCATCCCTTCTTACTGTCACTACTCCATTGACATACTGTTCATTCTGTACATTCATATCTCTATATACACCTTTGTTAGTCTGGTATTTGCTGTCAAAATGACAATAAAAGTTAATCTAATTTAATCTATGGTGACTTTCTGATCAATGAAGTATTAAGTGCAAAGAATTGTCTGTCATCATATTCTGAAACACTGTGGAGGCAGGGCACATACAGCATGAAAAGCTCACCTGCAAAACTCACCCAAGAGCCCCTACCAACAGATGTACCTTTGAATGTAAGAACAGATACAGGATAATATTTCATCTATCCTGCCATAAAAGAGGTTCATCTATAAATCCATCAGGTTTTATTAGTTACCCGTGAGCAAGAGTGCATGTGGGACTCAGGGAGCTGCGTATTGATACCAGGGAGCAACAGGGGGGCTGCTCTGTTTGGCTAAAAATGGGATCTTCCTGTTTTCCCTCAGAGACTGTAAGGTCATAAAAACCTGGTCGGTCTAGTCTGAGCTGTTCTTTCCTGCACACACACACACACACACATTCCCTTTCTTTCATTCCCACATACATTTTAGGATTCAACACTACCCTCCCATTAAGTATTAATCCTTCGTTCTCCATTCTCTCTTTCACTCCCTCCCGTAGCGTTCTCCCTGCTTCAGTCTCCTGGGTCTTTCCTCTCTACTCCGCCCTCTGTCTGCAGCTCTTTTCTGAGGAGTTTCCTCTCTGAAGTCATCCCCACCCTCTCCTTTTTTCTTCTGGCACGATTTCCTCTCCCTATCACCCACTTTGTCTGCGTGCCTTTTTGTCTCTGCATTTTCTTCCAACGCTGGTTTAACATTTATTCTCCCTTTCTACTCGATCACCACTCTTCACCTTCAGGCACCTCCCTCCCTTTCTTGACTTTCGTGAGTCTTTTCTTTAAGAATTCCTTCCTCTCATCTCTGAGTAGGTAACCAGTTACTTTGCTCTTCCTTTCCCATGTCTCTCACTTGAGGAGTCCCAGTTTCTATCTTTCCCTCTGCCTTCATCTCGCCCACACGTCCTCTGTTTTTCCCCATCCTCCCACGTTCTCACTTTCTATCCCCTGGTTGCTCATATCAACCTAGCTCCCTCTATCTCATCATCTTACCAACCATATGAGTATTCACATTATTTTGAATGTTGTTATCCATTAATGTTCGGAATTCAAAGCAATATCATTTTAAATATGCTCATTGTTAATTATTTCACATCTTTCGATGCTGGTTTGAATAGCCAAAACCTCGAATTTCAGCGTTTCAACAACAAAACTAACACTCTGCTGACAGAAAGTTAGACTGCCATCATACATTAAAGGATAAGTTTGGCACTTTTCTATATTTGTCTTATAAACAAACCCCATGAAAAGATGAGAAATATCTAATGTAGTATTGTGTGTGATCAGCCCAGATGCACTTAAAGAGAAGCACTATTAATATTGTTGTTCAAAAACTAATGACTAGTGAATCACATATGTTCCCATATTATTTACACACACACACACATTAATAGATAGAATATTGATATAACTAATATCCAAGAAATACTGATAAACAAGAATCAATAACAGACCCAAGATCATTTAGAATATTAATGAACAACTAGATGAGAACCAGGATAATATCTTTACTGATGATTAACTACATTTTTAGAGATTACTTGTCCAAAAGATCAATTAAACAAACTGATTATTTAATAAAGAATAAAAGATCAAACAATTAGCCAGAACTTGCTCTCAGCTGTCTGATCAAATGTTTAAACCATCTGCATCATGACTCCCATAAACACCAAATTAGGAAACAAACCATATATTAAACACCACTGATGTCCTGCACTTATCTCCGCCTGCCATGACACACACTGATCCACCAGCGACAACTCTGAGTGAGTATAAATATCAAGATTAAAATACAGATATAATAATTTTTCATTACAAACACAACTCAAACTAAAAACAGGTATACTCCTATAAAGAGATATATATATATATATAGATAATAAGCTTAGATCTCGTTTGTGCAGACACACACACAACATGTTTCGAGAAGCTAAATATCTGTGTTTTGTCAGGAATTTGCTATTTTAAATAGGGTACCGAATGTAAAACTTCCACATGATGAAATATCGGCACCCACCGAATATCCTCTCACCAGAGCCATGATTCAATGTCGCGAGACCAGCACCACACCATCTGACCGTCCGGCGAGGTCAGGCCGTACACCTGCACCAGAGGAGGGAATTGAAACCGGCAGCCTGCACGGAAGTGAACGCAGTCGCTGTCCTCCAGGTCCGGCGATGTAACAATGTCCCCTGAGAGAGGTTGCCTGGCGCCGTGACCGGTGTAGTCTCCAGCGTCATCCTGCAATTGTGGGAGAGGAGGTTCAAAAACACGGCGATAATCGCTGCCGCCCCTTGTTTTGAATTTCAAGGACCGGAACATTCTCTTCGCGTTTATTTACGGAGAGAGGCGGATCCCCGGAGGAGGTTGGTTGCGCACCGATAAGTTCGCATCAGCACGAACATTTATCAGCCATTTAATTCAGCAGCACGACAACATAATACCACAACCGCATCACCCATTAACTGTCAGACAACAGTACCGCCGAATGTCACCCAACAAAACAAAAACAGTGATTCTAGATGTTACAGGCTGATGAAGGTTGAGTGGATCATCTTTGATACAGACCACCAAAGCCAGTTTTGAAAAGGCTGGTAAAACTGGGAGATGAGGTCCACATGTGTCATATATGATAATGGGAAGGGACAGATATTTTATTGAGACTTTTAATAAGTAGTAAACTACCAGGAACTGGAGGAAGGCAGCTTCACTGCTTGGCTAATAATGGTTGAGGAAAAATTCACAGTTTCAGGTGTGAAATATTCTCAGCAAACACACAATACACATTTACCACAGCCATGATATCGTCTGGAATCCTCCCTTCTATAGAAGTAATTCAGTCATTTTTTCCAATTTTGTTGTATTTTTCATTTTTTAGCCAGATATCACCTCTGCCCCCCACCTCTACAAATGAATGGATAAAAGACATCCTTCACTATGCTACCACTAAACAGGTCTGATTTATACTGAAAGGTTCCACCTAAAATTTGACCATACCTTCACTCTGTACTATTCCTGAGAAATGCCTACATGTGACCCATCAGCCTCTACACACATACAGAGTATACAGGAGCACACAACCCTGTATTTGGACATTTAAACCATGGGCCATGTTTTTTGAATCCCTTCCAAGTTATTCTGCTGGACAGTGTGTTATTTCTCTCTTACCTTGTTACACTCCTCTATAGTGTGTCATTCAAGTTCTACATTATATCCTAGTATCTATATTTTCAACTTATGTCACAGATGTGTAAGCCTGTGTATATGAATATATATATGTATATACATGTCTCTTCTATACATTTTAACATGTATATGTGTGTGTATGTGTTTCCCTCTAGATGTAAACTAACTATGCATTATGCATATCATTCATATCTGCATGATAGATAGAATTATAGTCAAGGAGGGGAGGCCTATCTACATCAATAGGAATCATTTCCATTCACTCACATGTGATGTAAAATACTCAGTACTGCTGGACTCATATTTAAATATTTAATATTTAATCTATACCGCTGTAAATCCTGCTATACATATTTAAGATTTATGTATATTTATTCCCATTCTGCTTGTAGAATTTTTTGCACATACATTTGTATTGCACTGAAACTGGAAAACTGAGGCCTATGAAAACGAAATTTCGTTCTGTATACACTTGCTGCATACTGAATGACAATAAAAAGTCTGTCTGTCTGTCTAAAAGTCACTATGCTTCAGGTATATATTTACATAATTTCCAACTTCTCTCAATTATTTAGGCTACTACCTTATTTTTACAAATTAGACATATTCTAACCATAATCTGGATAATTGAATAAAGAATATCAATAAATGTAGGTGCAGTTAATTAACACAACACATAAGTGTTACATGAGTGGATTCTCTTTACTGGAACATATTTCTGGGGGGTCACCTTTTTTTGCTTTTCACTGAAAAATCGGCTCAATGAAGGTAAGAGAGGTTATTTCCAAGCATGTGAGAAAGAAAGGAATAGAAGATGGGAAGTGGAAAAAGTAAACAGAGCGAGCTGCCAACTGGGCTATACGCTGACGTCTGGGCCTGACTGCATCCGCAGATAATGAAGGTCAGTGGTGGCGGAGCAGAGTCGTTAGAACAACAAAGATAAGGACTCTTTACATGGTAGTCATAACAAGCTGCTAACGTGGCCCTGTGAGTGCTGCCCCCGCCAGAAAGAGAGGGACAGATAATGAACTGCCATCAGCTACAAGAGGATTCAATAACAGCAACCAAAGGCACTTTTACCAAAATGTAATTCTCAACGTAAATGAGTATCAGCACCACACCAGCAGAGAGGGGATCATGGATGGGTTGTGGAGATGCATTATGATCACTTTAAACTGAGGGGGTTGGGAGGAGGAGGAGGAGGATGGTGCATTGGGACAGAGAATATCCCACTGGCCTCAGGGTTAAAACAGCAGAGATGAAGCAGAACAATGGGAGGACCCAGGCAGTACGCTTAGGTTGTCTTTGAAGCTGGAAACAGGCTACTGTGTAGACTCGTATACTAATAATAGAATTTTCACGACTACACAGAATATCAAGCACATGTACTGGAAACAAATAGAATAAGAGAATGAACAGGACATTGGAAACTACTTTCTCCAGTATCTTTTATGCATTATTATGGGATAAGTCCAAATCCAATGAAAAGGCAAAAACCAATAGTGAATTTGTTTGACTAACATGTATAAACAAGGCCTGATACTATGCCATTTTCTAAAATGTATCAAAAACACATCAGCATTACTGTTGCACTGTATCCTGGTGTATTCATCCACAGCTGGAAATAGTGCAGACAAATGCACTATTTACTCCAAAGTTTGCTAAAAACTACAGTGTCAGAAACTCTCAGGAAGTTCCTCTGACTTATTTAAAAATGAGAGTGTATTTGTGAACCATTTTTAAAGCCCCTGGAAACTTGATTTCAAACCTCTAGTTTTCCTTTTATTTATGACTAAATAAGCAACAACTGAAGTTAAAGTTCTGAACAAAACATCCTGAGCCTATTAAAAGGTTATTAGTCAAAACCACAGTTAATCTGCTTCATCAGGACTGTGTGTGAGTACCATCAGATCATGATTCAAAGATTGCTAAATCCAGATTAAACTGAGTAAAAATTTTCAATGTGTAAATACATAAAATCCAGGCAATTTAATCTGAATTAAAAACTAGCAAAAACCCAATGAACCCAAAATGATGAGCCTTAAACCTGAGGTAACATTTCTATCTATAGCAGCTCTATCATTCATAGGAGATGACATGTTAACTGCTGACTTGTTGGTGTAGGTTTTCACAGACTGTCTCATTGATGAGGTCCAGCACTGAAAACTGTCTCAGTTTCATCTGACCTTTGACATGAAAATACAGTCGTAAATACTCATCTCACTGTCTGCATGGATCTAGACAGAGCCAAGCATCACGTCTCACCCATCTCATGAGCAGTAAACCAGGCAATGGAATGCATGACTTGGGTTCAAAAGGTCAAAGAGTTACCATGTCCCTGTGGGGACACAACCTGATGTTTATCTGTAGAGGAGCAAAATGTCTACATCTCATTTACTTATGTAAGAAAATAAAAATTAAACAGATATTTAAGATATACAGATATTACATTACATGTGTGACCTAGTGACCATTAATTTGATTGCACCAATAAAATTACAAAACCAACACTGTCAGTTGTACCAGGGGGCAGAAGTTTTGACAAAATAAAGGTGTATAATATGTCAGCATCTAACTCATTTGAGCCACAGGGTAATGTACTGTATGTAATGTTGAGGATACATGACTACTCACTGCTGTGAGGTTTGATAATTGCCATCACAGCAACCCCATGAAAAAAGGATGCTAGCTAAACCCAGCTCTGTTCTATGATACCAGACAAAGCTAACAATGACACGACAGGTGTTGAAATAAACCAATAAGGACAAGTAACATCTAGTGGGAATGTTAGCAAGCAAGGCTAACTAGCTGAGTGGAAGCTATAACGAAGAGAACAGAAGCAATGTAAGTTCTTAGGCTATAATTTCCATTAGCTGTAGTTAGCGATGTGCTGCTAGTAATGCCAGCCCTCAAATGTCAGTCACCCAACCAGAAGCTTACAAGGTTTAATAAAAAAAATATATGCACAATAGCCACAAGATCATTATAGTTTCAATCTCTACACTAAAAGCAAGCAAGGGCACTTCAATTTTCACCTCAAATCTAACCAGTAATTCCTAAAATGGCAACAGACCTGATGTATATTTACTCTCATGCAATAGTAACACTGGATCTACACAGATCCAAATTGCATCTGACAGAATACAGTACAAAAGCCTGATGATGCAACACAGAGACAAAGATAAATAATACATATTTCAGTCCAGTCAATTGAAGTGGAGATTGCTGGAACAGAACAGGTAAAGCCACTTCATTAATAATGAGAGAGGCTGAATGAAGAGGCCCTCAGCTTCTCCACAGAGACTTATGCAACAGGCTTTTTACTCACATCAAGTAATTATCCCCTACAGAGCACAAAAGTAAGCAAAACCTCATTATTCTCTCTCTGTATTAGCAGAGATAGGTGCTCCACAAAAGGCAGACCACAAGCCTCAGTTACATGGAGATTTACAAACCATCAGCAGGACCCAGCAGCAGAGGAGATATTAGTCAAAATAAAGTGATAAGACCTATTATGTTCAGCTGAAATGTTTAAATATGTGATTTATTTTACATTTTAATGTCTGAATAAGTAAATACAGTACAAGTGATCCACATGGTGTTGAGCACAGAACATTTCTCCTCCTTAACTGTTGACAGATTCTCAAGTCTTAATCCTGTCTGACCACTGTCTCGCTGGTGAAGACAAGCACGCTGAGTGTGTGTATATGTGTGTGAGAGAGGAAATCAATAGGCATTAGTTGTAGGGAAGAGTGTCCCTCTGACCACAGTGTACCTTGAGAACACCCAAGGGAGACATGAATCACTGCTTCTCATGCCTTGTAGCACTTATCACTCATTGCCCCGGTTTCATACCCCTGAATCACACACTGCTTAAGGACTCTCAAAAAGATCTATCAGAGTTTTTACAGTGTGTGCTCTGTGTAGCTCCGAATAGAAAAAGGACTTACAAACAACACATCAGGGTAACATTTAGTGCTGTGGTAACTAGAGCTGAAATGATTAGTTTTAATCGACTAAATTCCTTGGCTCCAGTTTCTCAAATGTGAATATTTGTCTGGTTTTCTTGGTCTTTTATGATAGTAAATAGAATATCTTTGGATTTTGGCTGTTGATTGGACAAAACATGATGCTGTAAATTGTCTTGTGATGAGCATTTTTTGCCATTTGCTCACTTCATTTCAAAAATTAACCAATTTATCAAACAAATAACTGGATGACTAATCAATAATAAAACAATAATTCTAGTCACAGCCTTCCTATTGCCACCTATGGTGTCATAAACTGCCCCACCATCATTTGAACTTTCACACATATAGTTGACCTGTTAAACAACCTCAGAGAAGATTAAAGCGTATTTCCATACACATTTGTATGGCTGCGTTTCCAGAACTCTACTGAAATCAAGCTAAGAGAAAACTAACTGTGAAGCTAGAGCCAGGAGATGATTAGCTTAGCTCAGCATGAGGCTTCAGAATAAAGGACTGGAAGCAGGGCATAGCTGGCTCTGTCAAAAGTTAATTAAGATGTTATTTCTTGTTCGCCCTCCCGGAATCTTAACTTCCCCAAGAGGTTGCCGGGGCAACAAGCAAAGACCCCAAAAAGTTACTACGCCAGGACAAGTAATAGTTCCACATGTAACGTCTCATAAAACCACAGCTTGTCATTTTCCTTTACACTGATCAGTACAGATTAAAGAAATGAGATAAAACATTCTAATTAGTAAACTTTAGGTGGTTTGTTACCTTTGCAGTTTCCGGTCTTTTTGTCTAACTAAGGTAATGCTCAATACACAACGGACAGATGTGAGAGCATGTCTACAGCTGCGACTAAAAAGTATTTTCATTGATTAACCTAACTTTGAGAATAAATGTTTAGTTCAAAAACCATCATAATTTCCAAGACTGGAAGTTGATGTCTTCAACTTTCCTGTTTTATCTTATGAAAACCCAAAGATACTGGGTTTACTGTCACATAAGACAAGGAAAAACATTTTTCACAAATAACAAGCTGCTCTGTATGTTTCACCTCCTCTGGTTCAGTACTAGTGAAATTTGGGGCAGTGCTGTTGATGGATCCTTACTACTGTACCTGGGCTTTCCCTCTGCCGACATGACTAAAAATAGACATTAGTGACCCACATTTCCTCACGGGATTAACCAATCACCACAGGCTGATCTGGTTCAGTACCAGCAGCCTTGCAGGAGGCCCTGTCCCATTCATCACATGAAAACAGGTGAAACAGAGAGGAACAGTGAGGAGAGAGGGAACAAAAAGGAGGAAGGGAAAGGCTGTTCGATAACAAGACAGCCAATTAAAGGGAAGAGAGGGATTGATCCAGAGAGGGAGGGAAGGTAAGGGCAGTCACAGTTCAAGAGCCAGGGATCATTACCAACATGTGTAATCCTCCACTCATAACCACATATGCGTCATGAAAATACGCACTGCAGCTAAACACCTGTCAGGTCGACTCTTGCTCTACGTCTGCAGTGATTTATTCAACCCAGACAAGGTTTTACAAGCAATTGCTCCATGCTGGGAGGAGCTGAGGCTTTTCAGTAGAAACTTAACAGCTGAATAATGGAAACATTCAACATGACGTGTTCTTGTGGTTATAGGGAAGATAAAAATGAACAATACTTGGTTTGTCTGATGAAAATATTCTTTAGGGATCAATTTGTTTTACCACATTTTTCTAACAGTTACTGTATGTAGGAGGAAAATTCAGGCTTCAGTCATTATCCTACAAGAATGACTTGAAGGCAACACAACTTTGTAGAGAAAAATGAGTGATAATTGAGCGAATAAAGCTGGGTTTATATGGCAGTCCCTCCATAGATGGCTGTATCATACATCATCAGGCTGTACTGTGCTTTAATTATATTCCCCTCATTGTGTTTTTACTTTGTGATGCTGGGCTGTGATATAGTTATAGAACTGGATTTACCTCCAGGTTGCTTCCTCTCATTACTGAATAGGAGACTACTGCTGTGTGATGCTGTTTCTCTTTCATTCAGTGTAATAGAGAGCAGTGATCACGCTGCATTGTAATAGCTGTCTGAGCTGTGTCACTGGAAAGGAGACAATAACTTATTCCACTAGTGTTGAAAACATACAGGAGAAAACACACTCTTGCCAGTTAGATGGAAGCAAACTGCTACAAACATCTTGAATTGCAAAAGTAAACAACAAAATAGACACATTTTACAGTGTGTTAAGTTACTATACCAGCTGTGATAGATTTAAAAAAAAAAAAATCATCCTACAGTCCGTGAATAGAGAGTATCTCTCCTGCTACAGCATGCTGCTTCGGCATATGGAGAAGTCAAACGTTTGACCGTAACCAGCTGCAGTAGCTTAGATCACGTGACTGACAGAACATATCCTGATAGGCCAAAGGTCTGATTCCATTCAGGCTAAGCTGTTCAGATTTGATTTTGACCATTGAATGTATAGATTCAAACAGCGCTCACTGAATTTGCGCAGTGTTAATATAGTTTAATTCATCAGAAATTGTAAAATCTAACATGTTGTATCTTGAATACAATGTGCTAATTATTCATAGGAAATCTTTCCAGGCTTTAAGCCAAGCTAACCATTCGGGTTGATAATTATCGCTATATAATTCATACTGTCAAATAAAATTATATTGCGACTATAAAATTATATATATATATATAATTATAATATAATTAGTTTCTATGCTTAGATAGCCTAAACAGAAATGAGTCACAAACTGACAATCATATCACAGAAACAGAAGTATGCATTGCACAAGTCAGGTTTTAGATTAGTTAGGTTATCTTTTATCATTCTAATAGTTTTCTACTTCTACAGATTTGTGAAATGTTCCACTGTTTGTCAAGTGTTTGTCATGCTCTGACCGTAACTGTCTGGTGTCTTCAACTTTCACTTAGGAGCAAAAATCTGAAAGAAAGAGCTTCACATTTAATGTACACATATGAGAGTAGTTTCAATCCTCTAATCTAATCTTGGGAAGAAAAAAAAATCCCAAAATGTTATAAGTACTCCTTTAATAAGTCTTAAGTACAGGAAACAGTATCACTGTATCTGGAAATGTTGCCTTTACTTTGGTACTGCTTCAAAGCACACAGCTGGATATCTGTTCAGTCACCTCCAAAACCGGAACTAAAGAGAGCATGAAACCTATGTAAATTCAGGAAAGCAAAGAAAAGTGTGTCTAAAAAGAGCAGTAATCTAGAACTGAGGCAGGCGCCCATAACAGCAACATGTGCAGCCAACTCTTGAGGAAATCACATCACATTCCACCTGAGAAAAGATAGAGCAGCTTTAAAAACGGTTGAGCAGAGGCAGTTTCAAAAGCGTGGAGAGAGAGCAGTTTGATAAGACGCAGAATGTGCCATCAAAGTATGTCTTTGGTGAAGGTTTTGGCGAGGCTGCAAACTAACGGCTGCAACATGATATGGTAGCTGCTGAGCTTTAAACACATCCAGCACGACATCTGAACTGCACACAGGCACTTGTTTGGATGCATCATGTTACATTACAGGATTACTTTTTGGGATTGCAGAGCTTTTCTGATGGTATGGGCTCTCGCTCAAAAGGCCTTCAGGGTGTTTTTGATGATAAGTTGTATGACAGTTCCAGGTGTTTTTGCCAAAAAACAAATACCAACATTTCTTACAGCATTCAGCTCTGGTAGTGGGTGAAATGTCAGTTCATTTTTGTGGTTAGAGTCAAAGAAAAATGCATATTTTGCACATAGCAACCTGCAGAAAGTCTTTATAAAAGCCTTTAACTGGTTTATCACAAAAATAAACCGGAGTGTTCAGTCTGCCAGCTCACTAATAACCTGAGCCCTGAGCCTGGATTCTGCCCACTGAAAAACACAAATATCTGGGCAGTAAGAAAATTAGCAGATACTATAGCAAAAGATGTGTGTTTGCATGTACACAGGTATATATATATATAGCACAGAGGCTACACACACTAGCATGCTATGTTAGCCAGCATGTATTTACAAAGCTTTCAAGGGAATATTTTCAGCTTTCTTTCTCCACCAGAGTATAAATAACAGCTATTGTCTCTCACAGTAAATCAAACGTCCACTAAAAGCCTGTTTTCTGTTGTTCAGCCGTAAGTGGGCTGCAAACAAAGCCCCTCGCTCGGTGCAAGAACAAGTGCACTCTACTCACTCCTGGGAGGCAAAGTGTGTGTAAAATATAGCGAGCGTGCATTCCCAAAGACCTCTTCACAGCCATTTAAAACCACCTTTGTTCGAGCTGCGGACAGCGTGCCAGGCTGCCAAGAACTTGTCAGGACAAGGAAGGGAGGCACTTAAAAAAGTTTGCTTGACTAATTCGTGGGATAGGAAAATGACTGGGAGACAATGGGAGACTGACACCTGAGCAGCACTTGATAAAGAGGTAAATTGTAGTATGGTTGAAGTGGATTAGGCACAGAAATGTCAGTTTACCATGAGGGGTACACAGAACTTCTAATTTAGCTGAACACAGAATCTGGTCTAACTATTATGTACTCTGATAGCAAGAACTGATGCAGGAACCTGGGCCTGTTTTTATCAAACACCTAAGAATCAGACTCACGCCCCAAAGCATAGAACACATTTATCAGTCAGCTTACGCTGTAGCTCATAGATGCTGTCAGTTTAGCCAAAAGTTGTACCTGCCTTCCAAATGTTGCTCCACTGGCAGACTGGAAGTGGTACGACTAAGATGTGTGTAACAAATTATACCACTCATGTGTATGGAGAGAGTCCAGCTCTACCTGACACCCAAAATCAGAAGATGACAGCTAACAACCATGTTAAAGGCCCTGTGGCAACCTGGAGGCAAACCACCCTCATGTTTTCTGGAGCTGCACTAAACCAAAGTCATTCTAGGTGAGTCTTGTCACTCAGCAGCCATCTTGGCAGCACCCTTGGGCAGTTATTGTGGGCTAACAAGACCAGGCTCCCATCTAAATAAATGGGGTGGGAGCCATAACTTTGCCTTCAGTGGCTACTGAGACTTAAAAACTGCATGTGTAGAATCACCAGTCAAATCTGGTGAAAAACATTTAAAAAGCCTTTCTTCCACAGGGTGTACTACTGCTACGGAGGGTAAGGTTTAAGCTCAATCCAGTGTTGTGATGTGACACCATCAGCTCGCTCAACCAGAGCACTCGAACAAATGCAAGAATTTATGTTTGATGTTTAAATAAATGCAGCTGATGCATCACATGGTTTTATTTTTGACATCCTCCACTTTGCACCCACTGCCAGTTAAAACTGAACTGTGCACATGTCAATGCAACAGCTCGATTGTTTCCTGGTTTGGCTGATGATCCACTGTTTCAGGGGAGTGCAGGACATGTGTCATAGAATCGCCATATTTGTCGTTACGAACTACTATTCTATTCAAGATTCTCAAAGTGGTTCGTCTCCTCCCTTATAACATCCCTGACTAAACTAAAGCCTTTATGGGACAATGTGACTGCTACGATAAAACTGATTATGAGATATGCCACCTCAGAAACATGGTTAATATGATTCAATAAGTAACTTAGATGTTAAATGAAAGGAAAATGTAGTTACAGTATTGTTACACTGCAGTGAATTACAGAGATAAAAAAGAAAGTAAGTCATACATTTCAGATGTACATTTGCTCAGAAGATCACTAAACTACATTTGCAACTACATTTAATGTTACAGGATGAAGAAGCACAGAGCACTTTAGTATTGAGCCCCATGAAACCCTCACAAAACATATATGCAAACGCACACATATTCTATATACTGCACAGCCATAACTATGTAAACAGAGTTTATGCCTGAGTGGGTCACACAAATGATTTTCATAAAGCAACACAAAGCATGAAAGCCAACATCCTCAATTAGAATAAGTAGAATAAGAACCATTGTGGTTCCACATTGTAACAATCACTGAGGCGTCCTCTCTGCTGTATCAGAAGGACTGTCAGCCAGTTGGACCTGTCAGTCTTACCTGGCTTGGTTTAGTCCCTGGTCCACTGCTGGCTACTGGAGGTGCGTTAGTATTAGTGTCTTCTTCTATGGTGGTGACAATCACTTCCTTTATCTCCTCTACAGTCTCACAGACCTCAAGGACCTGCAACATCTCCTCTCCCGCCTCCATCACCGTGGGGGACTGCATGTGGAAATCCTCAACCGCCAAACTTTACCTCTGTTCAGCTCTACACCCAGCCACCGCTTTCCTTCCCCCGATCCATCACAGAGTGTGTGTGTGACCTCACTGACTCTCTGCTGATCAGCAGCCCGGCCCCCGCTTTATCCGTCTTTATATAGAAATCTCTCCCATCATGCCTCAGGAGATATTGTATGGGACTGTGCGCTCACTTGCCACATAATGTAAGGGGCTTTATGGAGGATGGCAGAGAGTGAGGGAGTGCGGAGAGTAGGAGAGTGGAAGAGGTTGGGCGTCCTGACAACAGCAGGGATGGAGAGTGGGGTAGGGAGATGGATAGAAGGGGAAGTGGGGGGGTGAAGAGGAGATAATAAATAAACATCAGAGTCCAGAGAGTAAACAAATAACAAACCAATGAGGTGGCATTGTCATCCACCCAGTGATGTCTTTCTTCTCTCCTCCTCCTCCTCCTTATTCTCTCTCCCTCCCTTCCTTTTATCCATCTCTCCCTAAAGGCATCCTCTCTCAATCTCCTCTCATTCTCTACTCATCTCTTGCCTCAGCACCACTCTCTGTCCATTGCTTCTGACTCAGTGAGCACTGTGGTGTCGTCGTGCTGCTACTGGCACAGTTGCATGTGTGTTAGTGTTAATGTGTGTGTGTGTATGTATGAGGAAAGGAGGACAAAACCTGTCCATCCTACCAACAGTAAAACACAACATCCTGACAGTGTGCCTTGTAAGGATGACTCTGGTGATGTTCTGTATTGTTTATGATATTTTAAATGTTACCATGTGTGTATCCAAAGCCTGATGTATCTTATTCCTCTGAGACATAGAGCTCCATTATTGTCCAAAAACTATCAGTGAGTGCACCTTTGCACTGGGTTCCTTTACAGTAGATGTGGGCGCTGTTGAATGGTTTTTGGACAATGGTAAACCATGTCTCGGAAGAGCAAAACCACATCGACTTTGAACACACATGTTGGCATTAAAACTATCATAAACTGTACAGAACATCACCAGAGATTATCACCACAGGCACACTGTCGGGAATCGAACCCATGTTTGCAGAATGAACGGGTTTAATACCCTACCATGCATACACACACACATTAACAACACACAGCCGCGCCGGCTCTTCCGCGACGGCCTGCAGTGCTTTCACTGTCAAAACGTGAACAGAAGAGTGTGCTGAAACAGAAGATGAGCTTGAAGAAATGAGGAAGGAGATTGAGAGATGCCTTCAAGATGAAGGGAGAGAGAACTGAGAGAGAGGAGGAAAACAATGCCACCTCGTGTTTGTTGTTACTCTCTGGACTCTGATGTTGTGCCTGCCCAACTCATCATCTCCTGCCCTGTCTAACTGATGACAGGACCCCAACTCCTTCCTCTCTGCTCACTCCCTGCCGTCATCATCGCCGCACACATTAGCAATGACCGAGTGACACGCAGTCCCAGCACGTATCCTGAGGAGGTGAGGAGAGATTCTGAACGGATGGCAGGGGCAGGCTACAGATCGGCTGAAGGTCAGTGGTCACACACGCTCTGGCGATGGATCGGGGAAGAAGCGACCGGCTGGTGTGAAACTGACGGAGATGAGACTGACGATTGAAGATTTCCCCCACGGTGGGCTCGGAAGGTGGTACGGAATAACGGTCTGTGAACAACCAGAGAGATAAAGGTGATTGTCACCGCCATGAAGAAGATTTTCAGCACTCCGGCCAACCAGTGGACCGGACACTAAACCGGTGACGAATCCAACACAACTGACGTCCTTCTGATACGGCAGAAGGATACCTCAGTGACAGACTATGACCTACTTATTCTATTGAAGACGACTTTCTGCTGTGCTGTAAAATCGTTGTATGACACTCGAGCATAAGCCACATGGTTATGTTTTGTGCAATATAGGAGCTGTGTGTGTGCGTTCCTTGTTTCAATGACTCGTGGACTCGTACTAAGTCAACACAGTGACGCTCGATCTGTGGCATTGAAATGATTGCAGGTGTGGTTGTGATCTTCTGAGAGCAAATGTACGTCTGGTGTGGCGACTGCTTTCTTTTTGTCTGCAATTCACTGCAGTGTGTTGTGCTGTAACACATTCCTTTCATTTATTTGTCTAAGTTGAATCATGTTAACCATGTTTCTGGTGGCGCCTCATAATCGGCACGCTCGTGGCGTGCGACGTCCCCGCCAAGGCTTTAGTTGGTCGGGGATATTACAGGCGAACCGCTGAAATCTTGACAGAATGACCAGTTCGCTGGCGCCGGCTATCGGCGTTCTGCTGTTTACGTCTGCGCTCGCGAAGATCGCGAAACCGAGGCTGTCCGGGGGCTGTTACGCCCGACGTGCTGATTCGGTTTTAACTGACGGTGTGAAAGTGAAGGATATCAAATAAACCGTAATGCATCGGCTGCGATGTTGAGCGCATCGAGCAATTCTTCGTTGTTCGGTGCTCTGATTGACGAGCTGATGCGTCGCAACAAACACCGCTCGCTGTTGCCTGGAGAAGGCTTTGTGCCGGACTGACACGGTGATTCTGCACATGCGGTTACAGAATGATGACGCTGATGAGGATTATGGCTCCGCATTGATGAACCTGTTCTTGTTGGCCAATAACGTGAGCTGACGCTGAGCAGACTCACCTGAAACTTGTTGGTGCGGCTCGAAACGGTGTTTACTCCATCGTGCGATTTTTGACAGACTCTCCATGCATCGGTGGTATGATTTGTTGCACATCTTGGTCGTGCCGCTGACAGTGAACTGCGACTGGAAGGCAGGCCACAACGGCTAAACTGACGGCATCTATGACTACGGCGTAAGCTGACGACTGAAATGTGTTCTGTAACGGGGCGACGATCTGATTCTTCAGGTGTTTGATGAAACGGGCGTTAAGTCTGCCGCTTTCATCCGCATCCAAAGCCTGATGTATCTTATTCCTCTGAGACATAGAGCTCCATTATTGTCCAAAAACTATTCATCAGTGAGTCACACCTTTGGACTGGGTTCCTTTACAATGAATGTGGGCACTGTAGTTTATTTTGACTCAGTCCCACAGACACTGTCCTACTGCCAGATATTCATTACAGCACCAGATGTGTATTTGCCTAATAACACAGCTGAAAATAGTCTCCAACAAATACACTATTTCCTCCCGTTTGAGTAACTACAGTGCTCAGCTGTTAAAGGAAGTCACTAGTCCTCTTTAAATGAAACCTGTGGAGATTAAAGATTCCAAACTATTGATAGATGGACTAATGTATCTTTGGTTTTGGTCTTTTCAGAGGATTTCTCAACAGGAAAAAGCCCTGTCATGTTAGCGTTTAAAACAGCACATGTAGTGAAATCAAATCCAATGGAGGTGCTCATTGGATTCACTCACAGGAGCAAAGTAAATATACACACATTTTTTGCATTAAGTTCAATGTTGAACTTTGACATAAGAATTTGTGCTGTTCTGTGCCTTCTTCACTAAGGAAACAGAAAGCCAGAGTGTCCAAAAAGGAGGAAGCTGTGTTACACCATTTAATTTCAAATTACAATGTCAGACAATATTAAAGTGATGCCAGAAACCAGGGAAGAATTCTTCAGTTGTACTGATCTTACCTCTGGTCTTTAGCCATAAACTTCATCCCTGCTGCTATAACTTCTCCATGGGGTGCCGTGGTGGTCTAGGGGTGTGGTGCTGATCATGAAGCACAACTTCCCCTGTCCAGCGACCTTTGTTAAATGTCATTCCCCATCTTTCTCTCCTCTTGGTGAGTTCCTGTTGACTCACTAATACAAGCATAAAAATGCCTAGAAAAAATCTGCCCCCACAGAAGAAAATGACAACCATTGCAAAGAGTGTCTTCCTCTCTCCTGCTTCGCCCACCCACAGAGTGTGTTGCCTGGCCATGGCATGCAGCTTTCGACAAGCACAGGCACAAACACAAAGCACCGGGATAACCATGAAGCTCTGCGGGATTCTGTCTCACAGGACTATGAACCAAGAGGCAGTCACCACAGGGGAAGAGATCCCAAACATGAACGCAAGCACTCCGCCTCTTTCAAAAAAGCCGATGTGGCTGCCAGCACACCCTGTGGAGTTACCTGAGCCACGGTTTGCCAAGAAATGCCAGGAGCGGTGCCGCTGCTACTATACTGAGGTCCGATTCTGGTTGGCAAGCAGCTGAGATCACAAAGCTGCTGAGTTTAATTGGGTTGAATGAATTGAGCTGCAGGGAGTGTGAGAGGAAGGTGAAACAGTGGGAGGTTGAGGGGAGTTGAGAGAGGATGGGAGACATGGTGCAACTTCGAAGAACTGGCTAGTTCTGTATTACGCTTAATTTAGCAGATGCTGCAGTCACAGCAAAGAATTCAGTCTGACAATATCACATATAAGTTGAAAAGTTAACTGTCCTAAGTTTGAATGTAAGCAACAAATGTGCAATCACATGCCAGTCATACTGACAGGTTCAAGTGCATTTTGAGCCAAACTGTCTTTATTTTCTCACCAGAAAGCACCTGATCTCTGCACAAGTGAACACAACAAGTCGAGTGCAGGAGCAACACAGTGTGAAAAATGCTTTCAAAAGGGAAGACACGATCGAGAAACACTCAAACACACCCACGCTGCTGACTGCACCCTACTGATCCACCGATGCAAATCACACAAGGTTCTTTCTCTAATCTGCACATAAACATCTAAAAATAATCCCAGCTCCACTTTCTCTCTCCATTTGTTGGGATAGGAAGGTGCTAATTCTCAAAGAATGCTTTATGGTTTAAACATATCACATTTCTCCTGTTTGACACCTCATACAATGCCACTGCACAACACACTCCTAAGCCACAAAGCTGGCATGCTACTTTGACCTGAGCAACTCCAATCCACCTCTCACTATCCACTCCAATATCCAGTTACCTACAACAATAACAGCAGGATAAATTGACCTAATTACTCACATGATTTAGTGTCAGTCCAACATGCCTCAGTCCAGGCTATACTCACCTCCATTGTCCTTCATAAACACCCAGCCAGAAAAATAAAGCCAAGGCAGACTTGCAACAAACATCGACTGATACCACTCGTTCCCACCGAGAGATTTTACTGCTCAACGAGCACCTGAAGTGTATTTTTCACATTTGCACATTAACATACAGCCTGGAGCTTTGGCCTGCCTCCTGAAATTGGAGCAACCTGATGGAAGTGTTCTGTTGAAACATATCAAGCAATCTTAGGTAACATAAAGGAAGAGGGTATGATCAACCTCATTTACAAGTAGCCTTGAAATCCCTTTGCAGATTGATACCACTCTCATGTCTGTATGATAAATATGCAGCTAGATAGCTTAGCCTAGCATAAACACTGGGAACAAGGAGAAACAGCTAGCCTAGCTCTGCCTGAAGGTAATAAAATCCACCAAAAGCACAACTGAATCTCACTAATTAACACATTACATAAAATTTGTTTAAGTGTAAAAAACAAACTGAAACTGAAATATTCCCTATGAAATGGCAACTTTCATTTTTATACTTTTTTGTAACGTTAATTAAAGAGCTTTAGATGTGATGGTAGGTGGATTTTAATACCAGGGTGGCTGTTTCCCCTTGCTTCCAGTCTTTGTGCTACGCCAAACTAACTGGCTGCTGGCTCCAGCCTTATAATAAGCAAACAGACATAAGGAAATAATGTGTTTCTCAAAGTGACAAACCATTCCTGAAAATGTGTCTCACAGTTTCTTTGAATGCTTGCTGCCAAGTGAAAAAACATACAGTCTCTCAACAGCAGGCAAATCCTCTAAACAATTCCCTGCATTTACATGCGAAGTGAGCCCTCTTCTTTTATAATTCCTGTGGTGAGGCATCACAGACACATCGCAGCCATGAGAAACTTTTGTGCTGGATTGTGAGGACATCCCTGCCCGGAGCGATGTGCTGCTCTGTCAGCCAAGACTCTGATTAAGTCCCAGCAGTGGAGTAATGAGCGCAGCGCTGCACAGTTGGACTCTGAGACCAGACTGATGCACGCAGACACAGAACATTCACATACAGGAGCATATGTGAGACGGCAGACCAGAGAGCACACACACACACACACAGAGAGAGAGAGAGAGAGAGAGACAAGGATTTGTGCTGAGCCTCTCTCTCAGTAGAATTGGTGGCCCTGATTACTCAAACTAAAGCCAAACACTCCCCGCCCTGTCAGCGGCACTACTGCAGGCCACAGCATGAATAAGACATGAAGAGCAAAATACTAAGGATGGCTGTGTGCTCTGTGGCAAATCCTGTCATGGGGTAAAATTAGACACAGTATGCAGACAAAAAAAACCCAACAAAAAACATCACACATACACGGGCACTGCTAACGAGTCTTGCCACAAGGGAAAGTGAGCGCCAAGTAGGTCAGTAAACGATGGTGAACATTGGATTGTCTGTGTGTGTTTGTATTTGTCATCTTTTCCCCTTAGCGGGCTAAGCCTGATGAAGGCCGCTGTGACAGACAGTTGTTTGGCTAAAAGAACGGGTCAGTCTTGAGTAAGCCAAGGCCTGAATGCGTGCTAAAATCGCCATCTCCTCTTTCATTAAGTGTGTTTGAGTCTTGCCGACAGCAAGGGTTGAAATTCCTGCTTTCTGAGCGTGATGGAAGGAGAACGGCCCACATTTCACAAGACAGACAACTGATCAACTGTTCATCAAAATGCAATGAAAACCCTCCTCTTAATTTAACACCACAAAGCATCTGGACTGGACTAAACTGTAAAACCGCACTGATACAGGCTTACAATTATGGATACCAGATGTCAATAGCAGGTGTTTATTTGCTACCAAACTATGAACAAAAAGGACACTGTGCACAGAGAGAACAGACAGGAAGAAGTAAAGGGGTCAGTCCTCTGACTCACAGTGACCTCAGAGATTACAAGCTGTCATCATCAACTGAGCTGAGAAATTGTTTTCAACTCAAAACCACGAGATCTAACCCAAGAACAACAACTGAATCAGCTGTAATAGACAGTGAATCTTAAGGAGAGAAAGACCATGCTTCACTGGGTAGGAGTTGTTAATTTCTCCAAGGCTATAGCTGTGAGCTGCCCTTTCAGGTCAGGTTTGCTATTTTGAAAATTGCACACTGTCACATAGAAACCTGCTCAGGTTTTAGTCTGGTGGTGAGAGGAGTTAGACCTTCACAGTAACACATGTGAACGGAAATTCAACGTTGATTAGGGCTGAGGCAGGTCAATATAAAAGACATAAGCACCGACTACTCTAAGAGCATTTATTTAATATACGGTTGATAAGATATATTGCTTGACAATGCTGACAGCCAATCGATTCACAGAAATAAAGCTATTTCTAACCAATCAAATCACAGCCAGGACAGATGAACGTGCCCCCCCCCCACAAGGAAACAATAACAGACTGGTGATGCAGTGTATATTATTAACACTGCTGAAACCCTGGGCCAACAAAAACAGGAAATGTTGTACCACAAAAAGTGTTTATCACCTGAAGCATCTGCATTCATGGAGGCAAAATCAAATACCATCGATTAAACCCTTCTCCTGGACAAACAGCGAAGCCCTCAGAGAAACAGATTTTATATCCTGATTTATGTTGATAGACTATAATGAAGAAATATGGTGTGATATTTCAGTCATAATGACTTTCAGAATCTTTTGGAGGAAACTGTGACTGTACTGTACTTTACTGTTTTCTTTATTAATCATGTTTTAATACAAATTGACTGTTACTCATGTTCTTTCACCATTATTGTTGTTGGACCAATAATACTTGTATCCCTCAAGTACTACCAAGAATTTCATGTCTTAACATGCCAACTTGCAGCCAACATGGCCGGTTAACGCAATGCTATCTGATCAACCTGTCTGTTATTTGCTCTGCCTTTTATACGACTCCAAGAAACATAATCAAATGGCTGTCTGGTGTATGAAACTCAGTAGATTGCCTGTTTGGCATGAACAGCACACATCCTGATGGAGCTGTCTGTGTATTATTTAGCAGAGTTATCATTTAAGCTGTGATAATATTTGCCAAAATATTACATGATAAACAATCTCCTACCTTATATTTCTCTGTTATCAAATAATCCATCACATGATCCATATTTTGAGCTTGCATTTACAGACATCAGAGGCTGCATGATTTCTGAGTACAGTTTGAATTTTTGACGGACAGTAAAAAAATCAGTTAAGCTGCTGTTTTGGCTTGGCCTGGTCCATTTTGGCAGGGGCCATTGTAACCATCTCTTATCTTGCACTGGACCATTTTATCAATTGACATATTCCCTGCAGTGAAATACAGAGTTTACCTCTGACAAAAGGAATAAAGCAAAGCAGTACTGACGAGAGAAGCAGCCTGCTGCGTCCGTATCCTGTAGCAGATATTCGTCAGTAATAGATTTCCTGAAAGTGACAGCCCAGACCTCGCCAAAAGTGGACTGGCCCTGCTGGCTTTTACCCTGAAATACCAGATGGCCTGTCCCAGCCAAAGCTGATAAACACAATTATCATTCCAACTCATTTTAACTAGTGACTGATAAATCTACTGTGCTCTAAATCCTTATAAATTAGATTACCAAAGTTATCGTATGTTAGATTTCAGGCTCCCATAAAGCAACTGGTGGGAACCATTGTTCAGTGGTGGTGAAAAGCTGCTTAAAGGCTGATTCTCAGTAGTAGAATCATGTAAAAGATCCTTGTGGAGTGGCTTTGTAATACAAGACTGTGTCTAAGTGATGGTTCAGTGTTTGTGTTTGTGCTCAGTCCTACCTGGACCTGCTCACCCCGAACAGCCGAGTCACCCAGCAGTGGCTCTGCGGGCGGCGTGTTAATTGTTACAGACTTTTCTGAGCGGCTGTCTTTACTGCGGGTCTTGTGGCGATCCCGGCTTCGCTCCCTGAAAGAAAAAAGACAACCATGGTTAGTGTTGTGTGGACATTTCCATAAAGAACTACTAGTACACTACCTTGGAGCCTCACAAGGGATAAAACAATAAAAGATGGTCAAAATTAAAGCAGCAGAGACTGAGATACCCTGACATTTAGTCCTGACTATGGGTCAAGCGCCAAACCCACTAGATCCTACAGTTCCCATGATGCACTGTGTTAACACTTTTCCATTGGACCTTTTTGTCTAGTAAATTCTACTACTATTCAAATTAAGCGTCCCCAGTTTGTAACGCTGGTTATAAATTTGTAGTTTCAAAGTTAAAACTAATTTTACCCTGATGACATCATTATGACATCACTGGGGTTATTTTCACACCTGAAAAAGGTCCTCTTGAGACACAAAAAAGGTCATTGTGCAAATATTTTGACAGGGTCCTTCATGACAAGGACATATTTTGGGTCAAATTGGTGGAGTTTCCCTTTAAAAACTCGGTCTGACCATTTCCCTGTTTTATTATTCGTCCTGTTTTACAGTAAAAGAGCTTAGCGGACAACTAACAAGTCACAGACACATACATGCTGAGAGAGACACACAGAGCAACATATGTGAACATATTGTACATACAAAGGGATCAGAGACCATGTGAAAGCAGGCGTCTGCTGTTTGACTCAGATAAGACCAGAGCTGCCCCTGTGTGAAGCTGAAGAAATTACACTACGCTTTGTTTCTGTCTCCATCTAATTTCCGATCACTGAAGGAGTATGAAGCCCATGTGAACCCTGGCCGACATCAACCCCCTCCTTCTGCATCCTTCCCCACTCTCTCCACCCCCTCCACCACCACTCTACAAGGCGCTCTGTCCCTAACATATGAGCTCCATTAGCCACACTGACCCCCTGCACTTACAGCCCTAATCCTGTGTAGAGCGTGAACGCTGGGTCTCCACATCCTCCGCCCAGCATCACCATCACCACATGGCACGGTGCCCACTCTGCAGCTCCATTACCACAGAGAAGCTCAACAGCCTCAGTTAATCCCTCATCTGTCTCCTTCCCCCTCTGGCTGCTGACATCTTGGATATACTACATACAGTATTTTATAGTTTTAGCGAAACACACAGAACAAAATGCTGCAAAACTGGTTACACAAAAATACTATTCTGAGATCTTATCCTCCAAAATGCAAAATACTTCAAGTTTAATTTGTATGTGCAGCCGTGTTTCCCAGATATTGCATTTAAGAGCTGTTGGAGGGCACTCAGACTAAATGAGAGACACACAGACCCCAGAGCAGAGACTGTCAGATCTCATATAGATAAAACACGCTGAAGATGCTGTAAAGAGATTACTGGACGAACATATTAGACATCAGGTGAACAAAAGACGTCATACGGCTCCTTCTCAGCTGCATGTTTGAACAGGATCTTTCTGGATGCTGTTTTCTTTGTCTTGCTAAATCCTAATTGAGTTTCCTGCTGTCTCTAAGCATATTGTTTCATGGTAATCACCTCTTTTGTATGAGCGACATTATACAGAAGTGTAACAAATCTAATTTACACGACGCAGGAGGGTTTTTTTGTGTTGCTCTCCATTAAGACACCAAGCACAGAATGTTGCTACATTTCTGTTTAAACCTGCATTGACTGGGCAACATGAATCTGGAGTGGTGTTTTGAGTCTTTTTGCTAAGGCTGAAAATGACACCGGTGACAGCGATGACACCAAACCAAAACATTAAAACAATGAGGACAAAGGACACTAAAACGCTGCAGAGTTGGGCCATAATTCTCTGTGGGTTTGTCACGAAAAGCAACACTTTTCACATTATACATCTTCATCTGATCAACTGTTAATATAAATATATTGATTACACCAGCTTTAATCTATTCAAAGTCATACATAAAATGACAGTCAGTCAAGTTGGCTAAATGGCTAAATAAGATCTGCTGCCCATAGTTTTCTACTGAACTATATATGACAACCGCAAAACTTAAGTGATGCTTGAATGCTACTCTCTCACACAATAACAATTCATAACCATAATGTGCAGGATATCCTGCCTGCAGGGGTAATGGAGGCATCAGTATGATTGACAGCAGAGGAACTGTTCCAATCCAATAGAGTTGCATTGGATCCAAGTGTTTTGATTAGAGGGTGTTAACCAGTCTGCTTTCCGCCTCTATTCTTGTACTTCCTTTTGAACCTGGGCACGATTTCCTACATAAAGTCATAACAGCAACTGATGTTTCAAATCTGTTCACAGTAAGAGAAAGCAGATTTTCAATACCCTGCAGCAACCTCCTTCACTGACTCACAGACTGATTGACATAACGTTATCTACTAAATCCAGGAGATTATGAGGTTGATGTAATCCTTTAAATATATTACAGCTATCATTATTACTTTAAATATTATTACAGCTATCATCACCACTGTAGCAATGGTTATTCCAGCGGGAGTGATCATCAGTCAAAGGCTGTCACTGATTATGATTATTAATTGGGGAGGAGTGCTGTATGAGAGGGAGCAGGGAGGAGACTGGGAGGAGCAGCACAGCTCACAAAGCAGTGATCCTACTTCAAAGTCATCAGCAGAATAATCAGCAGCTCTGGCTTCAAAGTAAGAGAATGGTAGCAGCTACAGAAAGCAAGGAGCAGACCGTAACAGAGGGTTGTGTGAAAAAGTACTACAGTTTATGGAGAAAAAAAAATGACGAAAATAATACGACAAGAGGAGGTCATGTCGATATTCTTCAGCGGTGGTTTTTAAGCCTTTCCAAGACCAAAAATACAAAGGCAAAATATGTGTGTGGGGTTTAGACTACAGCTAACAGCTTTACTTGGAACTTGTAGCTTTAGCCTACATTTTTAAGCATGCTATCATGTATGTAGCTGTCATGTGTATATATAGTACATGTGTATTAAGACTCTTTTTATAGGTTTTACCATATACCAAGAGTCAGATAGAAAAACTAACTTAATTACCTGGCTAGCTACATTTCACATTTCAGTCAGTGAAATTGATGGTTTATTTCTGTCTGAAATCCTATTGCTTTTTTTTCACCTCATCAGCCATCTAAAGAGACAAAGAAAAATCACTCTATAGTTTAATTGCTCATAACTCAAGTCCACATTAAGGCGATAACCTGAAATCACAAGTAGTCTACTCCATTTTAAAAGATCACAAGACAAGGTTTGGAAACACAAACGATGTGTGTATGTCTGTCTGTAGACACAGCTTGTGTTATCCCAGCAAAGTATGATTCATCATGGAAGACATGCTGCAGTCAAGAACAAAAGGTGAACGAACACCTGGTTCTCACCGAACTGCCATGACTACAATTGTGAGAGACAAAGGTGTAATGATGGTGTGAGTCCAACGGGTCAACAATCAGCACAACAAGCATTTTGAAGAGTGTAATTGTGGATGCACACAGGAAACACAGGGGCGAGCAGACCTGTGGGCAGCCAGGGAGTGGTTCGAACAGATCGGCCTCTGTCTCCCAGCCCCTCCCCCAGCCCATTTTCTCATTACCCCTTCAGCAAGCTTCTGGGGCGATCGCACTGTGTGGAAACCTCGCTCCCAACACACACATACATGCACACCTTTTCCTCCTCCCGAAAACTAAGGGGCCAGGTTAAAAATACCAGTTATCCTTTATCCTTTAATCAAAATTCTTTTTTTTTTTACCAACAATTAAGTTAATTAACTAACTGTTATAATAGGCTACATACATTTGTTCTTTAAGGAGGTCAAAGAAACCTGGTTTAATTCATACACACTACACAACACACCTAGCCCTCTGGGTGAAAGCAGACAGGAGAGCAAATTATTAAGCAGGTTAAGTCTTACCCATGCCTGTGAGATCCCAGGAGCGTCAGTGATAGGAATAGCCGAGTAGGTGGACTCGTGTCCATGGTGATACAGTCCCTGCCCAGGCGGCTGGGCTCGGGGGCAGCATGAGGCCGCTTAGCTCAGCAGCCCAGCAGGCAGGAAAACTGCTAATGCGCTTGTCTCGCCGAGCTGGAGGCGATCGATCGACTGGCTCAAGAGGCCAGCAGAGGTGGCGGGCTGGCCGGCAGGCAGGCGGCGACCCCTGGGGCGCCGGTGAGAAACATCAACCTGGAGGAGGGGTGGGGTGAGGGTGGGAGGGTGGGGGCAGACAGGCGGAGAATTAGAATTCAAAATGTGAAATGTCTACGTACCCACATCTGACTGGCTGAGACAGGAAAGGCCAACAAGGAAGAGTATGTCTGATATGGAATAAAGAGCATTACAAGTTGAAATCAATCATTCAAGTCACAGACTCTTTATTCATCTATCTCTACCATAGAATATTTGTCTGTGTTTAACTCAGCTGTATTACAATCTGTATCTTCTCACTACAAACCAGCACAATGACAACACTCTTCTTTACAGGCAGCTCTCAGGAGGTTACACACACTGCAGCTGGGCGTTCCACGTAAAAGAAACACTGCTACCGTGAGAGAGCAACAATTTGCTCTTATTCCCGGCTGACAACGCTGTTGTTCAGAGGCGGTTTTTAAGTCTGTACACAACAAACTATTTAAGCCCGACACCCAATAAGCTCTGAGGCGATGAACACAGCGAGGCTAAAAAGCTCAGAAAGTTCAAAAAGTGGAGAGGTGTACCGGTTTTGTTGCCAAGCGAGACTCCAGGCAGCTAGTGAGAAAATTCACAGAGCTGTCCTCGTTCTATGTACACATCATTACTGCTGGTAAACAGTTGACTGTCAGTACACCATGAAGATACATGTTAAAATTTCCATTAATATGCTTTTCAGCAATCCTGCTATCACAGCAGTAATGCTCAGAGAGGATCGATGAATGACATGGGAAAAATGAATTGCTCGTGGCTGGGACATACTTCATTTGAAATATTGAAACTTTTCAGTGAAGAACTCGTGATGTCTATACCAACAACCCTACACACACACAGAATACATATTTTGGAGGCTTAGATTCCAAAATCTACAGTTGATAATATCCATCGTTTCTATCTAATGTTTAGACCTATATGCAGGCATGTGTTGTATGATACTGAAACAATGGGTTGATTAACCAATTAATATAATGCCAGGAGTTTATCATATATCAATTGAGACATGAGACAATTTACTGTTGTAGTTGTTATATTTACACTTCATGTTAAACCAACAAATTAACAAAAGCATAGGTTTGCTTTTGAAGTGTGCTGCTACGCTATAATTATTTACATTAGTGATTAATCAGTTCATCTGTTTTGTCTAGAAAATGTCAGAAAATAGTGAAAAATGTCTTTCATGATTTTCTAAGAACCCAACAGTAGCAGCTAGACATGCTACAGTTTAAATAAGAACACCACCCCTACATGTAATATATAATGGACACTATGAGGAATACACTTCCCAAAATGTATACATCACTTCTACATGACTTTTATCAAAACAGCACTGCAGCTGCCTTAATTGATCTTAGTGGTTGTTTCAGGGAAAATAACTTTGGTGACTGGACCTACAGTAAGTCATTCTGGTCACATCAAGCTGCATTCTTGCCTTGGAGGATCAGCAAAAATGCTGACAGCACCATGCAGATGGAGGCGTCAGCTCAAGCATAGTAAAATCCACAAACTAACTCCATTTATGGCTCAGGTGCAGGGGAGGGAGGAAATGCTGGACGATAAGAGCTGTTTATTAAATTATGCTTGATGTGGCATGAGTCCAGAGTAAGAGGCAAAGACAGCAGAGAGAAAAAGATGAGAGCTGTGGGAGAGGTGTTTAGATATGATAAATTTGGCTCAGAGTCAGATTAAAGCACATATTTGAAATTAACTGCACAAGGAGGAAGAATAAAAATGTGAGTCATGATAGCCTGAGGCTGGCTGTAAACACACTTCAATAGCAAAAATTTTTGTGCCAACACACACACACTAGCAACCTCTCAGACTGCTCTAGGCAAGATGAAAATGGTAAATATGAAATACACAGGTAGTTAAAGTGAACTCAGAAAGACCTAAGTAAATTTGTGCTCCAGATAAATCTACTCCAGATAACACTCACTCCCCTGTGCATGTGCACTTTGAGCCTGTCTGCCTACACATGGCATCAAACAGCCATAAACCCTGTGGAGAGGAGGAAACATGTAGCTGATATTAAAGCTGATGCTAGCCAGAGGACTGTTTCAAATAACAGTATGAGGTTAAGTGACGCCATGGTTGAGGATAAAGTCATCCATCAGCAGTGTTTTAGGTGAAGAATGATCACAGGTATAATTCTCATCATCATGAAATCGTCCTGTTTCATACCCTCACACTGTCCTGAGATGGCCTTAAGCTGCATCCTGATCGAAACCTGCTCTGAAACTCTCTGCACAAACACAAAGATTTATGGCTGATTTATGACTCCAGTCGCCTCAAAGGTGGTGAGAAAGTGAGCAAAACTGTCTGCCTGCTTCTCTGCATTCACTTCTCCAGGAAATAAAACACAGTCACTTAGCCAGATTTAATGCACAAACTACAATCCTTATCTGCCACTTGGAGGGAAACACACATCGCTTGGTCCAAATATACACAGTGGCACAAAACATCTAGTGTGACCCAGTTCTGAGGAGTGTGGTGTCGGCACATCTGCAGTGACTGTGTGTATTTGTGTGCATGCTTGCGTGACTGTCACAGACTCCTGAAAATGCTTTGAAGGTTGCGCAACTGCATATTTGGATATGCTCATTCCGCAAATCATTTTAAATGCCTGAATCATCCTCACATGGTGACAAATCCTCCCTCAACTGGTTCTCTGTAGTCTCACCGGCAGCCAGCTGCCTTACAGATACCTGCTGAATACTTAAAGTGAAGTGGGGTTTTCCAAAAGCCTTTGTTAACATGAGCATCTTTATCTCCCCTTATGTAAAAGTGTCTTGAACAGATGGATTTCTTCCATTTTACTTATCATAGTGATTCAGATGTGGAATGGACCCATCTCTTACTTTAAAACAGGGGTCTTAAATTCAAATTACTTGGCCATGTTGTTCTCTCCTGGAGGTCCTCCTCTCTATAAGTGAGTAAGCATATTTCTCAAAATGTTGAACTTTTCCTTTAAAATTGTGAAATTAAAACCTAATTGTTAACCCAGTTGGTAAGTAGCCATGCCTACTGCTCTACTGCAGGAATTCACCTATTGAATAATGGCTGCTAAGCAAGCTGGACACCATCACAGAGGCATTTCCATCACCTGGTTTAATCCTCTTAAAAGAAGGGCATGCGTCTAAATGAGGGATTAATAGGGTTAAATGAGTGCGTGGTCCAGGTTCAGGCAGAGTGCAGCCGCGAGTAAAGACGGCAGCCAGGTTACAGGCTGATCGATTATTCCTCTGCTTAAAATGCAGGACTCAATGTCTTCACACATCATCACACTGAGTGAGCTCACCAGCAGCCCACCGAGAGGCCGGGCTCTGAGGTCTATGTTGAAGTGAAACAGGATATGCGGGTGTTCTCACATGTGGTTTCTGTCTTTGCCATGCCAGAGAAAATTGGTAAGTGGAACCACTTCAAGTTTGTAGGGAGACTCCGAAGCTGAAACAGGAATCCCCGACTCTGGGGGGGGGGGGGGCGGCAGGTTCTTCACAGTAATCCAAGACCCCTGCTGAGCTGCCGGCTTGTCTGTTTGTCCTGGCAAACAGTGGCAGCAAGCAGTGAGAGAGGAGGAAGGGCAAAATGATATCATGACAATCAAACATGAAGAGTCATTTCATGCACTCTGTGAAAACATGAATTTTCTCTGTGCCAATGCTGTCGCAAATTCCTTGATGTAACACAGCACCTGGGCGTTGTAACTTTGATATCTGACACTCAGATGTTCTAGCAAAACATTCAGGAAAAAATGTGTCTTCTGAAAAACAAAACTACATGGAAAAAATAATACACACAAGTGAACAGGTGTAACAAACCGAGCACACACTTGAGGAACAGCAACAGAATAAACATCCAGAGGCCTGTAAACAAACAACCTCATGTAAACAGCCCAAGAAAACAGTTTCATCTCTGAGCAGAAAGCTAGAGAAAAGTTACTGGAGCCACGAGACATCTGCTGTCAGCCGCCATAAACAAATCAGTGCTGCTCGGCTGCACCTTTCACATCACGTCCAAGAAAAGCAGTCAGCGTCAGATTCAGTTATCAGTGGCTTTGAATGTCCTATGTGCAATTCATTTAAGAAAATATAACCACTGGAGCATTCCTTCCTTCCCACTGCCCAAATGATTAGAAAAAAGGCCTGCCCTCACGTGGTGATGCGCAGATGTGTTACCATGGTTACCAGATGATGTTGCATGATTGAGGCATGGCTCATGCAGATCACTTAGGAGACTACGTCCTTAACAGCTAAGGACCGGCAGACAGATGTAATAGTAGTTTAGCTTTTAAATTCAGGATAAAGATTATGTTTACTGTCACACAATCCTGTGGGTTTTTATCTGCATCATAAACAAACATAAACAGCCTGATAAGCTGAGTCTCAGTCAGGCTATTAAATCCATCTGCTGACTCCTGATCTGATCTGAACTTCTCTGGTAGGCATGGTCTCAAAAGCAAATTTATATTATTATATATATATATTATTTGGTAACCAGGTAATGCATATGTGCATCAGTGTCATTTCCCCTGACTAGTCATAAACAGTTAAAACTGATGTCTCCTGTGTTTATATCCTACCCTGTATCCTATTTAATTCTTTTAGCACTTCCTTCAGTTCTTGAAGTCCATTAAAGGGTGTGTTACATGGTGATCGCAGTAATCCCCCTGACATATTTGTCCTGTCTCTACCTGTTATTCATTATTCATATCATGCAGTCTATTTGCAGTCTAATGCTCATAATCACCTATTTTACTCAGAGTTCTCTGTGACACCAGAGAATATAAACACATAAGAAGCATTAAGGTGCAGCAAGACCTGCTGTCAGTCACCGGAATTTGATTTCTCCACATGGATCAACATGGTGCTGATGATAGAAGACGGCAGTCACAGAAAGTGGCCTGGCCAGTTTGTATAACTACACTTGTATTTGAGCTGATCAAGAATCATTTATGAGACTGAGCTTTCTGAAGCTGTTCAGGGAAAGTCAGAACCTACTGAACCTCACAACACACTGATAAACTTTTAGAGCGAAACCACAGATGAAGACACAAATATGAGCAAGTGAACTCGCTGCACTCACACAGTCTGAGGTCACTGAACCACCGAGCTGCTGCCCCACACACTGGCCTGCTCCTGAACTCCTCCGGAAGAAACACTTACTGTCTGAGCAGGAGTCAGTACAAAGAGTACCTCCAGTTTTCCTGTGTAAATCAGCAAATTAAGCATCTAATGAACCATAGAGGATGATCCCTTATGTTTTCATTTGAAACCTCCTTTCAGGCAAGCCGTTCATCCGTTCCTCCTTCTTGCAGAATAGAAGTGAAAAGCCCCCTGTAGTTCATTCACACTCAGCAGTGATTAATCCTGAAATCCCACAGCCTTTTATTGCACGTCTTTGATTCCCACACCATTCCAACACTATTCACACTGATCTGCTATGGAAACAAGGGTTCCTCTCCTTTAAAAGAATAATAATCCAACTGAATCACAGCGAAAAACAGACAAACACTGACAGTTTCTCTCCACCACACTCTGATTGAAATCACCAGGGCTGAATTTGTTGACAACACGTGGTCTGTTTGAGCAAAGATGCTATTAAAAGCTCATCAGCATTTAGAAATAAGGGTGTGTATGGTGTGTATGTTTCCTGAGCTCTCCAGCATAACATGATGATTGGGTTTATGTGCAACATTGGGGATTAGCAGATAACTATCAAATTGATTATTCAGGATAACTAGGCTGCGAGATTTGACCAGACATTTGACATCATCTGCTCATCACGTCTGTTTTAGTCATTTGTAAAACTTCATCAGCATGTAGCTCATTCATCTGCCTCACTGACACCCCCCCCCCCGTAACCATGACGCCCTCATAGCTCTGCCTCTATTATCACTACGATAACATATCTCCCCACACCATTATAATAGACAACTGGCTCATCGTACAAAATAATGATTTCACTTCAGCTGGAGAGAAGGTAACACCACGACAGCCACAGTCATGAGACGTGCCGGGACATGAGCGGACATAAAAAAACAAGTCACTGTGGGAGTCTGGGCCGGTCACATGCTCACTATGTTGCTGTCCATGACTGAGTAAATGAGGGCCATTACCTCTGCGGAATTCAATCAACATTCCCTAGTGTCACCGAATTTAACCCCTCAGATATCCTGTAAGATCTGAAAGAGGCACATGGAAGCAGAGACACAACTAAGGAAGTGAGATGGAGAAACAACAGCAGGTTGAGGTTCAGAATCTAAACTAAAGTGATCATTAACATGCACCTTCTGTGCTGCTGTGGAGTGACAGCGTTAATCACAGACCACCATCAGTCTCTATCTGCAGTGAGAGGTTGTCAGAGGTACATCTGACTAACGCTCACTCCAAACTTCGTGCTTGAGTCACAGTCGGCCTTTACCTGTTGCATTTTTTTGTGCTGGTGTTACTAAGCAACCACCATAAACTGATCCTTAGTGGTCAGTCAATAAAACAGATGTTGATAGCCGCATTAGCTATAGTGAGGTTATCTAGTCTTTATAAACCAAAGGTTTTCAAAGTCTGACACTGTGGGACACCCCCTCAGACAAAATCAAGAAACTCCTCCAACAATTCTGACAAAGTGGCACCATTAGTATTAGTAAGTATGCCAAATGAGCTATTAGTCATTCCTGTTTTCAGTGTACCCATGGATGTACACTATACAACTATAACTGCATTACTTTGATACTAAAGAAAACTTAAAACATCATGATTCTGAAGTTCTGGTGTTATAACAAGCATCTTTTTTCTACAATTTCTAAGTGGATTTATGTATGTTTATTCACAACAGACAACAGCGATAATTACATCTTTAAGAAAATGTAATTCACACTGAATCTAAAAGTATGTGTATCATGTCTATGTGTTCAGATTTGAATAAGTTATGACTCTCAGAAAGAGTGCAAAATTTCGCACTAATTACGGCAATCAAGCGCAAAGGGTTTTTAAGGTTTTTAAGTCCTACCTCCACACCAACCCCACTCCCATTTACCACTACATTCAGTTTAAAAACCTCTCTGCATGTCAACAGATGACCAATCAAATCAGTGGAAAAATGTAGTCATCATTCTTACAGGATTCTGACATGGACAAAAGTGCTGAGTTTAAGCACAACAGAGATGATTTGTAGATTAGTAGAATCACTCTGCTTTACATAATTATAAATGTAAAATAATTATTTTTCTATATAACCTTGCATCCTCTCTACGTTTAAAACAAGTTTTCTAACAAACAGAGAGATTGACAAATGATGATTATAGTTGCATATTAATTGCGCCCAGTTGCCTTCTTTATTAACAAGATTCCTGACAGTGTAGAGGTTTACGCTCTTAGTCTATTACCGCTGTCTAAAAAACATGAGGTGATTATGTAGGTGTTAAAACTCAGTGTGGTGATAATTGAAATAAAACCATACACGTTCTGCTGTCCTTAATTAAAACCCTACATTTGAATTAGCATTCATTTCTTGTACTTTTCTTCTCTGATTTGGCAGCAGACATACCTTACTAGACTTTCAACTGATTTTATTCATGATGGTTTGTTCATCATGTCAAAACAGCACCAAAATGTCACTATGGAATATTGATGACTTATATTTGGATAACACATTTATATTCCATATTCACTCCAGATTACTGAATGTGTTGAAAATGTCAGCCGTATTTGCCTTCCCACAGTTATATATATTCTTTACCTTACTTTTAATATTTGGATATTATTCCAACTGATTCTACAGTCTGTTCTAGTTGTGTGATTGTATTGTACATGTTTTAACTTGCTGAATGTCACTTTTAGTTGAGTTCATCATTTCATCTTGTCATTTTTAGTACTTCACTCTTAGCTCTGATGATGTTGCATGTGACTGGCTTGTAAAAACAAACTTCTTTCACATAGCTGAATGGGGAAAAGGAAAAAAACGGCAGGGAGAAGTGGCAGTGATATATTGGCCATTTCCTCTCAAAAGACTAACTTTTCTTAACTTTTTTTTTAACTGTAGCACTTAAAACTAACCAGAAGCAGAGAAGTCAAACAATGACAGAGTTGACCTATTCATGAAGTGGAGATAAAGGGGTGAATAAACAAGTCCTTTCTTCTTCTTCCGGGACAGCACCAGTTTCCCTCATGGCTCTCTGTTACACAAAGCAAAGAGTCTAATTCAACAGCGTATGCTACATACAACCTCTTAGATATTCTGAAATGAACGAAAAAGTCAGTGTCAACGGTCACTTGAAGCTAATTAACAAACAACTGCAGCAGTGCCTGTGATGTGGTTGAACCTCTTGTTTGTCACAATCCCCATAGCAACAAGAGGGCAGTTTGCTGTTGACTGACATCTTGCATTGCCAGCTAATGCAGTACTATACCCTGGGGATACATGTGATGTGTATGGAATAACACTGATGTCCAAATAAGGAGTAAACTTGAGCTCAATGTCCAGAAAAATGTCACCCTAGAACCTGTTAAATCAACTGCCATTAACATACATGTTGTGAGCTCTGCAAGCAAGCAACACACCCATGTCGTTATAATACCAAGCACACACTCACCATACTCCAGCACACACCTCACATGTGAGAGCTCTTGACAGGTGTCATCACCACTGTCAATATTCTCTCTGCAGCTGCCACACAAACCAAAGCCACTTTTCTGGGACGGAAAGTGAAGAACAATCCACATGTAGTGTGATTGGAATCACACAAGGCTCAAACGTCAAGACTCATCCAGAACATTAAAGTCCTTACAATAGTGAGGGACTTGCATAATTTATGTGGAGAGAGAAATCTTGTTCTTGTCACTGTTTATTGTCAATCTGCGTTCTCACCCTATGTTAGCTGCATAGATCTGAGGTAAGGTGTGTGTTTATAATTAGATTTATGTGACTCACTGCATAGTTAAGAGAATGGTACAATGAAATCATCATTTTAAAACAGCCAAGGAGGCTTCAGTCTTCTTTTAACTTTCAGGTGATAACACTATACATCAGCTTGATACTGCTCATCTACACGACAGTAACAACACAGGGGTAGAAAAACTGGCACCCAAATAGAACTGTCTCTAGTTAAACCAATAAAGCATAAGAAAATTAAACCTCAAAAATTCTGATAAAACAGTAGATTGTGTCATTTCTCACATAAAAGTGCATTAATCCTTCTCAAATGTGAGGATGTGAATATGAATATCTTTAGGTTTGCTTCACTCATAAAATAAAACAACTAATTTGAAAATGTCACATTGGGCTGTGGGATATTAGGATGGGTATTTTTCACTATTCTTTGACATTTTGCAGCTACAGCAAATGATTAACTGGACGATTAATAAGCAGATTCATCATTAAGATAAAAATTATTCATTTGTTGAAGCACTACATTCATCAATTCAACAGAAACTTAGGTAGTAGATTTAATTATGTAAAACTATTTAAATAAAGTTTCAAAATAAATTCAAAAACTTAAACTGATTATTACATAAAGCAGAGAGTCAATATGGAGTCCAGCAGGTCAAATAAAAACATTAACGGTTATTAATTAGTACGTCACCGTACTCAGCCGTGCTACAGGAGCACCTGCTTAGCTTCTCCAGACCAATCATACATGGCGGTAACTGACTTATTATACGTGTTAATAAGTCACACTGAAAATATGCTGCTGGGCTGAACTATGGCTGAGACAGTAAACCAAAAAGCAATAGTAAGATTATGGCTTCAAGTGAATATATTAATGTATACTGAGAGTTTCAGACATCTCTGGTTGAATTCTCTAGTGAAGCTCCAGAGCAGGTTTACCCGCCCAGCCCCTACCTGTGACCCGGCAGGCAGGCGGACCTAGAGGCAGGAAACTCCCTGGTTTCACCGTGGCCTCGAAAGCCCCCCCTCTTGCTCTCCCTCACCTCAGTAGCCTATTTGAGCGACTGTTTGAAAAACCAAAAGGAAGGAACCGTGGTTCCAGCCTGGTATTCAGTGTGTTTCCTTGGCTGACTGTTTTCCGAGGATGGAAGAGCTACAATGTATCCGTCCGCGTCAACTCTGCTGCCGCAGGTTACAGTTCACAGCTGAGCTTGCGGTGCACCAGCCGGGGTAATGCGGATCCAGTCAACCGTATGAAACATAGTTGACTTTTCTCTTGGTTTCATAGTGGCTCTATGAGTTTATGTTGGGGGAAAGACGCCATAAAAACGTTTCATAAACCGAACCGACAGTGTACAAAACTCGAAACCATAGCGAAAAATTAACATATACAGTGAACTTCTCCAGTCTGGGTTTGTGCGTTGGTCTGACCGCAGTTTGAGGGCATTCAAATGAAGTTGAAAGCATTCTCTTTCATACAGGTAGGCAAGACAGCAAGGGCGTGTTCCCGAGTCTTTCCTTATAAAACACACATTCAGCTTAACACTGAGCAACACTTTTTGTTCTGTGTATATAAATACAGGTAGACATCGTAACCTACATATTTGTAGGCTACAGGAATCTAGACAGGACATTATAAGGCAGAGCTTCACACACTACTGAGCCCGCACACTAACATCTGCAGAATACATATGACCGACAGTATCTCCAGCGTAATTAAAACGTAACTCACCCTTTATCGGTGGAGATATCATTCCCGTAGTTGATAATTTATCCACAGGTTATAAAATAGTTTGCCCCAGAGCACACAGTAGGCTGGAGTAGGAAGCAGCCTTGATAACCGTAGGAATCACCCTGGCAGTCAGGAATTTCACAGGGGGCAGTGCTTCCCAGCTAAAACGGGGTGTAGTACGGAAACATGGCGCTAGGGGGGTGTCGCAACGCAGGAGGGCCCCCGGTTTATCAATGCCAATATTCCTAACACTGAGAGTGAGTGAACCTGCTGCATACTGAGCTGGAAAATTACAGTAATGTTTTGTTTACAGGGGCAGTAGGGATTCTGAAGTGGGCACCACAGGAGGAGTTTTAATTATTCATTATTAAATGTTACCAGTTAGAAAATATATAAGAATACAGCAGCAAAACAAAAACAGCTGGAAAACAGACCTATAACATAACTTAAAGCCCCTCTTCAGATATATTTTAATACACAAAAATATTCAGCTCTGACTAATAAAGTGTGTCTGATCGAGAAAAAAAAAATCAACCACCTTGTTACAAATTTTCTAAATTACATCTGTGCACATCACACTTCTCTATAGGTTTAATTTTGGACCATGACTGGTTCCCAGAGTAGCTGTGGTGTCACAACATCTTGCTGGCATGTAAATGTCTTACACTCAGATTTAACATGAGCACAGAGAAACACAGAATACAGCCCTCTGCTGTCAAATGCTGCACTTATGTCATTTTGATTGCCTTAAATGGGCAAGAACCTTGACCCCACACATACCTCATGTGTGACTGTGTGGTGTGATTAGGTGGATGTGATATGTAGTGTAAAGTGCTTTGGGTGGTCATTAAGACTAGAAAAGTGCTATAAAAGTGCAGTCCATTTAGCATCTGATCATACTGTAGCCCTGTTGTCTTCTCACCTCGTGCACCAAGTTCAGTCAAGGAAAACAAAGACAGAGGGTCCCTAAGATGACACAGCATGTGCACATTTAGATGTACATAACTTTTCAGTGACTGAGTATACATATATTAGGCTTTATTCCTAATTAAAAAGCTCATTGATCATCCTTGCATCCTTACAGCTCGGCATCTGGATAGCAACTCTAAAGGTGCAGGTGAGGTCTCTCAGCATGTATCCTCTGACTGAAAATCTGCTCCTTTTAACCCATAAACCTCCAGTTTCCTCTGGTCGCTATCTCGTCAGATTGTATGTCAACATGTGCAAAAAAACAAATTTTGACCTATGACCTCTGCATGCCAGATGGGTTGAGAAAAATTTTATTTAAAAGCAACTACAAAAAGCACTTCTATAATCCTATATCCTGTTGTAATATTATAATTCTGAATCACTGCTAATGTGTAACCCACCAAATATTTGTTATGATGAACAATTACTTCCCAAAAATCTAAAACATTAGAAGCCATTTGTACGTCTCTCTAAACAAACAGGCGGCCACACAGTTGCTGTTGCATCAACAAGTCATTCATTTGCATTACATGGAAGTCACACATGTCGGTTGCGGAAATTGGCAGCGATCGACAAAACTGTTGATGCCATGGAAACCAAGCACAGATATCTTCAGCCTGGCAGACAATGAATGCATATTTCTGCAGACAGGAGCAGTGTGTAATATCCTTAGTTAGTTCTGTCTGGTATAAAGTTCCCTGAAGTTTACAGAAGACATTTCCCACTTTAATATTTAGACAAGAGCAAAAGCATTCTCTTTTCTCTCCTCCGCCTACGCTCAGGCAATGTTTTTGTCACACTTCATGAAGCTGAGTAAGGTAAACAGTGATACAACCACTCGCTCGCTCAAAGTAACAAAGGAGTGATAGTAATCTGTTCTGGACACAGTCAGTGAAAGAGACACAATGAAGTCACTAAGGCCTTGAAGTGGCTTCTTAAAAGGGAATGAAAACAAATATTCAGTTTTCCTCCACATAACTTCTCCTGTAATAAAGCAGGAGTATTTGAGTGTCCTCTCCTGCTAAAACTGCCATACCTCATTGTAAACCTACTTTAAGTATTGTAGGAAGGGCCTTGGGGAACTGGGATTTCCACTGACATGAAATAATTCTTTATTATCTAAGTGATTCCTGCTGAGAAATCTACTCAAACAGTTGTTTTCTGTTCAGTGTTGGGGATGTGTTTAAATACACTGTGGCTCAGCAGGAGAATAATGACCCTGAAATGCAAACAGTGTTTAAAGGAGTGGTTCCGAACCTGGGGTTGGGACTTTCCCCAAGGAGTCGCAAAAATAAATCTGAGGAGTCACAGTACAACAGTGGTGGAGGAAGCAGTAAGGTCATTTACTAAAGTAAAGTAGAAATACTTCATTACAAGTCAACGTCCTGCACTCTAAATTATCAAATGGGCGTAAGGTATCAATGTAAAAGCAGCAGTACATGTCCCATATGAGTGATATGTTATCATATATGAAATTAGTAGATTATTAATCCTGATGCACCAATGTGTTTGCTGTTGTAGCTGACTGAGGTGGAGCTAGTTTTTAACTATTTAGTTAGCCCAGAGGTTCACAACCTAGGGCACCTAAAGGTTATAAGATATATCTGAGGGGTCCTGAGATGATCAATGGGAGAGGAAAGATGCTGTTTTTGCCGTTTGGCCAGTGCACACACTGAGTCCAGGGACATTGTACTCATCACTCATATGATTCAGGTTGCAGGACATGTTTGAAGTACAAACATGTCTTCATCATGGTTTGTATTGCTTTACTTTTGTACTTTTACTCTATGTCATTTTTTTCTATCAGGAAAAGGAAGGATTTTTGAGCATTTTTTACTTCAAGCTGGCAATGTTTCTAAATAACTTAAAGTGATGAGTTAAGTAAAAATCTATTGGACATTTTTTCAGCTGAACTCATGATTATTAGTTCTGAAAGTGACACATGTCAGCAGAACTATTTTTGTAATGGATCACAGATTAAGATTCTACTCCCTCACTTTCATAAAAATAAGATACTGGCTTCATTTGTTAACATAATTTCATTTTTTCACTTCAAATGCTGACAATCTAAGTTTCTAAATCCCAATGACCCTGAATTGTTTTTTTGTTTTTGTTTTTTTGTTGTTTTTTTTTTTACATAAACAGAAAAAGGGCAAAAATCACTTATTGCTTGACCTGGTCATAATCTACAATCGTATGCAGCTGGTGATGATGTGCAGGTCTAAAAGCTGGAAAGTGCTTCTTGGATGACTGTGAAACTAAGTCCTGACAGTCCAGATGCTGGACACTGATTGGCTGACAGCATCAGTTTGTGTAATGCATTAATTATAATTACAATAAATACATAAATAACTTTTAAAATGAAATGAAATGTTATCACAGAAACTAAATTCCAACAATGTGGACATTAATAATCCCATGGATACTACAGCACCTTTAACCTCCATAGGTATATTTGGTTAAATAAAGGTTACACAAAATCAATTCAGACATATATCCCCACCAATTGATTTCACATTTCTCTGTTGTTGCTGCCATTCTTCTCCATTGTGTCACTGGACAAAGGGGGCGCAGGCCACTTCATTCACACTCCAAACACACATGAAAGTTCAAACCACAAGGCAACAGATGCCTCTAGCAATTACACGGCTGTATATGAATCAATATTTTCTCCTCCTTTGAGCTGCATCCTCACCCCAACACGCAGACACTCACTCTTAGATATATCTCATCGCCTCCAGAACACAATGCAGGTCATGACTGGGACACGACCCCTGGGCCGCCCTCCCCACTGAGAGCCGAGTAAACACTGGAGCTGTGCCGAGGATGGGGGGATGGAGGATGGAGGATGGAGGATGGAGGATGCCGATCGTGTGTTTAATTCTCTATCATAATCTGTATAAAAATACATGATTGGCTAAAGAAATTTTGGAAATGACATCAGATTGTTCAAAACATGATCAATATCAACATTTGCTTTAACAGCTCAGCTGTGGATGTGTTATATTTGCACATTTAAATATGACTTTTGATGTTTTTAAGGCTGCTCTAAATCACTAAACCTTTGTTTTATTTTGTTGTTCACCAATCTCTCATAAGTTAATTTCACTATTGGATGGATAAATATCTTTTTCATTGATTCTCTCATAGACTGTGTGAATCTTCTGCTTTCAAACATCATAGTTTGAGATTAGTGCGCCACCATGTGGCAATGTGTCGCCATTACTTAACCTGGAAGTTTAAAAATGCACATCCAAACTCCTCCATCTGGTGCACACACAGTATATTTGTTAGAATTTACGTCTAAATGTATTTAAAATTCAAATGTTTGAGTTAATTCGTACAATTATTTGTATTTTTTATTTGTCAAAAATTCGTCAACTTGTTGTGTTTGTAATTATTTTATCTCGAGGTTAAAAGTAAAAAGTTGGTATCTATGCGTGATCAATAAAATCACTTTTTGAAAATCAATAAAGCATCTACAAGTTAACAAAAGACCTCTGGCCCGGTGTGTGAATCAATCAGCTGCAGTGAAAGCAGTGAAATCACATTACACAGCTGAATGGGAGCGCGAGGAGCCCTCGTAGGCACGCGCGTCGTGTGACGGGGAGAAGCAGCAGCAGCACGTGCTGACACTTTTTCACATTTATTCAAAGTGAGAAGCGCGCGCAGATGGCCCCTATTGAGAGAGGCGAGGTGGGGGCCCCTGAGATCAATTCAATTTGGTGTCCGGAAGATGGATGGATTCCTCCCCAAAGACACGGAGTTTATGAGTTTAGAGGGGTTTTTGGTAAATAGAGGAGAAAAATGAGAGCGAGTAAAAATGAAGACGAAGTGGGAAGAGATGCAGTTTATGAGACCACACGCATACATGCAGAGAGAAAGAGACAGAGAGATTCAGACTACAGCAGGATGAATGTGAGTTTTCACAGTTTACAGTCAGCCAGATGAGATCCTCTGTTCAGGGGCCTGTTAAATCCAGCTGTGACAAATTAGGTTTAAAGGCCCTATCCGATTTTTTTCAAAGTAAGTATGTGGTTATGGCTGAAGGTGGGCTACACAGAGGAAAAGACATAGAATAAAGATACAGGTCATGTCTGACTGTGTTTCAAGCAATTTGACCAAAAGAAGAAAAGCTGAATTTCACATTTTGTTCCCCATTGATACTAACTTGGTAAAACTGACATCTCACAGCGGCAAAAGTACAAGAAGAGATATAAAGAAAAGTAACTTTGAAAAACTTGCTATATAAAAATTAAGCACCTAACATTAAAGGTGAAAAATACAGTTTAAACCAACATAAACCTGTAAGACTTGATCACCAACCAGACAGAATGGGCGACGGCCCCTGGGCCCCAGACCCTCAGGAGCCCTGAAGCCCCTAAATGACTGGTTGTGACAATAAGTTTTTGCTATTTTGATGAATTGCAAATTTGTGTAGTCATACGCGCCACTAAAGTACAATAGAAACTGAAATGATAAAGGCCTTAAGGCGGATTTTTGCATTTTTACTTCATTCAGTAGGGGCCCACAGCTCAGTGCTTTTGCCCCAGGACCTCGTCACAGGTTGAGCAGAGGGGAAAAGAAAAAAACACATACAAAAAAAAAACTGTATTTGAATATTGATGATGGGAAAGGCTGAAAATTAATCAGCGAAACAAAGATTAACAAGCAACTGCTTTGATAACAGATGAAGAATTAATGTATTTTTTTCAAGCAAAAAAGAAAGAAAATAAATCACTGGTTCTATAATATTTCACATTTTAACATCTTCTTTGCCTTTTCTGATAGTAAACTGAACATCTCTGGGGTTTGGACTGTATGTTGACTAAAACAAGACACTTCAACATGTTACCATGGGCTCTGGGAACTTCAGTTTGACCTTTTTTTTTTTCCTTTTTTTTTCAGATTGTTCAAACATGATCAATATCAACATTTACTTTAGCACCAGCTCAGCTGTGGATGTGATATGTTGCACATTTAAATATGACTTTTGATGTTTTAAGGCTGCTCTAAATCCACTAAACCAGCACACAATTTTATTTTGGTGGTGCCGTCTCATAGTTAATTTCCTGTGGATGGATATGTCTTTAGTTCTATAGCAGACTGTGAATCTTCTGCTGACATCATGGTTTGAGATTAATTGCGCCACCAATAGCCCGGCAGTAATGTCTCATTATAACCTGGAAGTTTAAAATGCACATCAAACTCTCCCTCATCACAGGTACACACACAGTATATTTGTTAAATTCACGTCTAAATGTATTAAAATTCAAAATGTTTGAGTTAATTCGTACAATTATTTGTATTTTATTTGTCAAAAAATTAAATCAACGATTTGTTTGTAATTATTTATCCTCGGGGTTAAAGTAAAAGTTGATATCTCGTGATCAATAAAAATCACTTTTGAAAATCAATAAAAGCATCTACAAAGTTAACAAAAGACCTCTAGCCCGGTGTGTAAGATCAATCAGCTGCGGTAAAGAAAGCAGTGAAATCCACATTACACAGCTAGATGAGACGAGCCCTACCATTAGGCCGTGTGAGGGCTGGCATGGTGACGCATTTATTCAAGTAAACAGGTGGCCCTATTGAGAGGAGGAGAGGCGGGAATTGAGGCCTGAGATCAATTCGGTGGTGTCCGGAAGATGGATGGTTCTACAGATACAGTTATGAGTTTAGGGGTTTGATGGGGAAAATGAGGTAAAATGAGAAACCCAAAGTGGGAAAGAGATACAGTTTATAGGGCCTACGTACATGCAGAGAAAGAGACAGAGAGATTCAGACCACAGCAGGATGAATGTGAGTTTCTGATTTACAATCCCAGCCAGATGATTCCTCTGTTCAGGGCTCATCAAATCAACTGTGACAGAATTGGTTTAAGGCCCTATCGATTTTCAAAGTAAGTATGTGGTTGTGGCTGAAGGTGGGCTGCACAGAACATAGAATAAAGATACAGGTCATGTCTGACTGTGTTTAAACAATTTGATGTGTTTGGAAGAAACCATAAACCTGCAAAGACTTGATCCTGTAGACAAGGAATGGGCGGCCCGGCCCTGGGCCCCAGACCCTCCAAGACCCTGAAGCCCCTAAATGACTGGTTGTGACAATAGGATTTTGCTATTTTGATGAATTACCATTAGTCACTCTGGCGCCCACTAAAGTACAATAAAACTGAAATGATAAAAGGCCTTAAAGGCGGGGATTTTTGCATTTTACTTCATTCAATGGGGGCCAGCTCAATTACTTTTTGCCCCAGGACCTCGTCACAGAGTTGGAGGCAGAGGGAAAAGAAAAAACACATACAAAAAAAAAAAACTGTGTTTGAATATTATTGGTGGGAAAGGCTGAGAAAATTAGTGGCGAGAGCAAAGTTAACGAAACGCTGCTTTGATGGTAGAAATTATTCATATTTTTCAAGCAAAAAAAAGAAAATAAATCACTAGTTCTATAATATTTCATTTAACATCTTTACTGCTGATAGTAAACTGAACATCTCTGGGGTTTTACGGACTGTATGTTGACTGAACAAGACGCTTCAACATGTTGCCATGGGCTCTGGACACCAGTTTGACCTTTTTTTTCCCTTTTTGGTATTATTTCCTGATGTTAAAAAAAATATTTCTCTAGACTAATTGATTCTGAAATAGGGCCTTAATGCTGACCATTCTGTTTCTTTATAATCATAAAATGGTGAATGGCAAAATATTTGGGGGATTAAGTTCAGCACAGGGCAGAAGATGAGCAAATAATAAATTTTCAGTCATAATGACAGGGGATTAAAGTAGAGATAATTCTTCCTTAATGTCTTTATGATTCAGTCATTATAAATCTACATCTTAACTTGTGAGCCCTCTGAGAGTTAAAAGAGGACAACGGATGTTGATAAACTCCCCCTCTGACTCTGATGACTCACAACCACCGGGCATCACAACAAAAGCCCCTATGGTGGTTAAAAGATCTTAGCAAATTGAAACCCAATAGATATCACCATTTTGACGCGCCAGATTGGGCCGTGTGCCGGGGCCTAATGCATGCACACACACCTTATGACAGGCCCGTGGTACAGATGGTCAGAGCGTGAGTCTGAATGAGAGGGGGACCATCCTCGGCTGCTGACGCATTGTGGGGGGACGTTGTCTTCAATACAGCACCTAATGAGAACAGACTGACTAACATATATACGCCCTTCATCCTCCGTCCATTCTACTCCCCTCACCCCCACCTCCCCCTCCCCCCTCTCTCTGATTCTCCACCTCTCCTCTCCTCTGCCCATTTCCATCTGTTTGGAGACAAAGGGCCTCGAGCCAGCTCGAGCCCCGGGACCTGCTGCTGGTGAAGTAGGCAGGGATAATACAGCCCATCCCGGGGGCTGCATTTCAACACATGGACCAGGCTTTGTACTTCTGCTGCACGAGCACCCTTCATACACACTCACGGGGATGTGCACCCCTCGCGCACTCCCACAAATACACACCTCTATGAGAGAAGCGAGTAGGAGGAAAAGGGAGGGCAGGAGATACAATATTGACAGGAGGTTCCTATATAACATGAACACTTCCATGATACCCAACGACGTGGAGAATAAAAGAGAGGGCAAAAAAATGAGGCAGCACAAAAAGCCCCAAATGTTGTTCCTCGTACTGTGAACATATGGCTGTTTGTTGTCATACTCTTTCTCCCTGTCCAATTTACACAGAGCTAGTGAGCTCTCAGAATTAAATGGGTGTGTAGAGCAGTGTGTGTGTGTGTCTGTGTGTGTGTGTGCTCCTCCTGGCTTTGAGTATACCCTGAATGATGATGGGAAGGGATGTTAGCAACCTATAATGGCGCTGCGTCCCCTGCAGTACACACCTCTGACATATGGTCACTTACTCGGCCTCCACCATTACATAAGCCTATGGTGCAGGGTGGGGGGTTGTGGTGAAACGTGGTACTTTCTCACACACACACACACACACACACACGTATGCACCGGCCACACTGTCAGCCAGGCTGTTCAGTGCCCTCAGCAGTTTGGGCTTCGCCTGTCACTTTTCTCTCCCCTGCCCCTTCTGGGGGTTTGTAAAGAATAAATTGAAGAGGACTGATGCTACGGAAGCTTTTGGGATGAGGAGCACAAATGGCCTTGTAGTGCTTCACGGCGACGTACAGATGGACTCCTCCATTCAATAAGCTTGAGCAGAAGTCTGTCTCCACGCCATGCCAGGATCGCAGAGCTTGTTTTGTGTTCTGAAGAAGACAATCTGTTGATGCAACATATTGGTGTTCTTTCTTTTCTTTCTTTTCTCTTTTTTTTTTTTTTTGCATAAGCATTGATAGAGCAGTCTGAAATATTGGACCAGTCAGATTTGAATGATGTACAACAAATGCTCTAATGAAAATCAAATGATTATCAAACGTTTAAATGTTTCAAAGTGATTCTTATGTGATGCAAACTGCTGACAGTGCTGGTTCCTGCTGAATGTAATGAATCCACTGCCTTCTGTCACTCGTGATGTTTTCCTTCTAAGTGACATATTTTTTATGTTTTCGGTGTTTTCAGACAGAACACAAAGTGAATTTTAGCCGCACATGACTGCATACAAAGTCAACGCAATGACACAAATGGGTGGGAATTTGCTCCAAATTGATGTTTCAATTTTAGCGAAATATTTTTGCGACTCTCCTGAGGAGCGCCCGTTGCTAGCTAGCTTGCAGCTAATGTTTACACAGTAGGTACATTGGTAAATAAACACAAACAGTTCAGTCAAATTCATAAAAATAATCACATTTGAGTGAATTACACAATAAAAATTTGCTTTGCTCCTTCAAACTTGGTAAACAGTTGCATATTCACACCTCCGTCAGTTACGGAGGAATGTTAGCATTCATTTGGTGTGGTGTTTCTGTCCATCTGACAAAGTCCATTATCAGCTCTTCTTTTAGCTCTGTTTTTGGTTTCTACCAACTCCTAAGAGAAAGAGCTGTCTCTTTAGCTGCTAAATAAACAGTTCACTTGCTAGTTGCTAACTTGTTTGTGTAGCGTGTGTTTTATAGCTTTTTAGCTGCTGTGGTCAAAATCAACAGAGAACCGAACCACCAAAGTCGTGGACTAAACAGCTAAAGAATGAGTTGAAACTCACTATAGAGGTCACCATGAGCAACCATTTTCACATTGTTACATTGTTTACACATTGCAAGTTGTTTATAAAAAAAACGTATAGCTGGTTTAAATATGCTATCATTAGACGGAAAGGAACCATCAGCAGAAAAGTCAGCAAACTCAGTAAAACTCAGTAGTCTGTTGTACAACAATATATTCAAAGTTTCCTAATGTTAGCCACCACAAGCTAATAATCACACCAGTCCAAATTCAGGCAGTGGAAGCAAAACCCCTGAGTGTAAAAAAAAATGAAATTAGCGAGGGAGGCTTTTATATCTTATGAATTAAGTATTTCACTTCTAAGAAGAAGAGTGTGTTACTCCTCCTTTCAAAAGTTACATAGTCTTGCCTTTAAAGTTTGTTTCCAAAATGCTATTGTGACAAGTAAAAGCAGCCTTGTCACCATACACACTTTCCCGACTGGCGTGGGCGCAGTTCAAGGTAAAACTAGAAAGTCAGGCAGGTGATTGACAGATGCCAAATAGAAAAAGGAGACACAGGAGGTCCTTGAGCTGAAAGGAAAGAACATTTTATGCTACCTTCATTCTCCTCACATGAAAAGATCTGAAACAAGAAATGTGGCTTCGCTAAAACCTCACTGCAGCTGCTACCTGAAGATAGATAGATGGAAAGATTTTTTATGGTTTCTAATCATAGATATTTGACATAATGCATTCTGTTGCTCAATTGGAACAGCTTAACTCTGGAATTTCCAGGGTGAAGGGTTCGATTCCCACTGGGGCCACCCATGCTTGCGCAAAAAAAAAGGTTCACTCATGATAATCTAATGTGGCTTGGATAAAAGCATTCACACATCCTCCACATCTCCTGTTCTGTAACTCAACTACAAGCTTTTTATAGCACAATCGATGGGAATAGGCGTATATATCACAAATGAATATAAATATTTGGATCTTTTTTGCTCATACCATTTGGCAATATTACATCTCGGCGCTCTCTCGCTCATAAATTTCCATCTCTCCCATCCCTCCTCTCTCCCCGGGTTTCCCACGGGAGGTGCCAGACGGCCAGTAATTTGGTTGTCTTGGCTCGTCTGGAGTAACACCTGCCCCCTCTCTGGGGAGGGAAAGAGCCTTTCAGCCAGGAGCACACATGTAGGCTACCACTGCCTTTAGCTGCTGACCACTGTGTGTATGTATGTGTGTGTGTGTGTGTGTGTGTGAGAGAGAGAGAGAGAGAGAGAGAGAGCATGCAGGGTGAGTTTTCTTTATCTGCATGGGTTTACACTTATTTCATCTTGTGCTGTGTAGAACAGTGTGTTCCTGTGTGTGTGTGTGTGTGTGTGTGTGTGTACAGTAGCATGAGTTTTCATCTGTAGGCTAAACTGGGTTTGCATGTGTTCACCTTGTGTGTCTGTGTGTGTGTGTGTACAGTAGGTTAAATGTGTGTGTGTGTGTGTGTGAGTTCAGAGGGCCATCTGAAAGCCCTCCTGCATGTGTGCTGATTTGCATGTGCACTTATACCCGCCCGCACGTGTGCGTGTGGGCGCGCGCGTCTACGCGAGCGTGGGCCTGACGTCACCCTATGCCGCATCCATCATTCTGAGGCGGCTTCACGCGCTTAGCTCTTTTTTTTTCTACATCTCAAAACCAAAAACCATCGTGACTTTATTATTTTTTTTAAATTAAAACAGGAAAAAGAATCTTTTTTTTCAAGTATTTCCGTTTTAATTAAAAATAACACCGGAAAATATGAAAAGTTTGTCCATTAGAAACCAGCTGTCACACGATACCTCTACTACAAAAGATCTGCATAAAGCAACAAGTAGCCTACACAACCCTGAAGAGACAAAAAATCTTTGGATAGAGGATATGTTTTTTTTTCCTTCACTATAAAATTACTTATTGAATTTCGTAATACAAAGCAGAGACAAATAAATAAACCAATCAATCAATCAAAACAAAAATAATAATAATAACATCAAAACATTGAAGATAATAAATTCAGACTATTTTTCGAAATTATTAGTATCATTATTTTTTGGTCACAGCAAAAAAAGAGGTTTAACTCCTGTTTGACGTAATCATTCTTTATGATTACATTATTCTGTCAAATTTTGAAATTGAGTATTTTTTTAAACAGGCCAATTCTTATTCCTCGAGTAACCTCTTCACACAACAATTTCGGGAAATAAACATTTATAGGGCCGCTGGAGCCCATCTTCAAGTGCTTATCGTTGCTATTGATAGACAATAGACGTGACATTAGAAATCAAAACAAAGAGAGTGACATACATCAAACGAATAAGTTATGCTATGGATTAACAGAAAGTGCCATTTTCAAGAGTAGAACACCATCACTTTCCAAGTTCAATTTCACAGCCTAAAATATAGAAGCAACAAACAATATACATTTATACAAAAAGACGCCAGCCTATGATATCAACAGAAATAAATTAGCCTTAAATATTAACACAATTAAATAAATAATTCCATACACTTTTAAAAAAATGATTAAGGTCACAATTTTATATGTCATAAGTGGCACTTACGCATTGTATCTTTTTTTCTTCCTTTACGGAAAACATCATCTAAACTAGATCTAAAGCAGCTATCTCGTTTACATCCTTTCATTTCGATCTGGAAAATGCCCCAGTGTTTGTTTTATCAGAGCTCAAATTGATGCAGTGAGGGGAGGACTCACTTTTTAGCCTGATATATATTTCTTATGACATTAGGTGGGATTAAACTAATATCATTTCAGAGGGTGATTTCATGTGGAAAATCAAATTAAAGTTTCTCTGAAAACCAGATTCTTCATGTTCGTTCTGTCCTCCACTACATCACCTTCAGGCAGGGGGAGAGGCGAGTGCCTGCGGGGGCTCCTGCAGCCCCCCCTCCCTCACTGTACACCGGGAAAATAATCATTATTCTCATTATTGCATCTAACAGCTCAAACGACTCGGCGCTTGTTGCTTTTTTTTCTTTCTTTCTTTCTTTTTTTTTTTTTTTTTTTTTGTTCAGTGAGCGGTCTGGACTGAAAGTTGAGGCTTTTACTTTGACAACTTTGCACCGCTGCCATCGCGATAACGAACACCGGACTCAGGACTAGAGAGGTATGGCAAAGTCCCAGTATCAGGGGACAGGATGGGGTCTTTTTTATTGAACAGATTTGGGCCCTGGAGGATGAACTGGTGATTAAAAAAAAAAAAAAAAAAAAAAAAAAAAAGATTTCAGGTTTGCTGATTTTGTGCATGTGATGTTATAAAAATCAGTTAGAGTTGGAGCTCATGTCACAGGTGTTAGACCCATGTATCAGTTTGTACTGAGCTAATATTGATTTTTTTTTTCATCAGTTCTGCACTGAATACAGCTTTACAAAATAAAAGTCTGGAATTACATATACTTTTTTTAAACTTTCATTGATTGAAATGTAAATTCATTATTTTATTTTTAGCTCATCTCATTAGAGGAAGAAGAATTTAAAAATGAAATCTATAAACACACTGGGTAAAAATCTGCCTCATCAGTCGACCCTAGCTGTCAACCTTGCCATACTCTACTGACGCCCAACACGCGCCTGAGTCCAATCTACTGACCCAACCAAACCGTTCTGCCTCTGGGGGGGTGGAGGGGGTCACTTTTAGACATCCAACACGTGATTCAGATAGGAGATGTAGCATATAGCCAGTCTGAGGATCTCGATCTTGGAGAGTTTCTTGTCAGGGGGCAGGGTGGGGAGTAATTTCCTCAGCTCCGCGAAGGCCACGTTGAACGCCTCCACCCGGATCCTCTCTCTGGTGGCGTGGGCCGAGCGGTACTTGGCCGTGGCCCTCCGCCTCCGCCTCTTCTCCTCCCTGCTCAGGGGCTGCTCTGCTTTGCATTTGGCCCTGTCCTCGCCCTCCGCCGGCTCGTCCGAGGCGCAGCCGGCCGACTTGAGGCCGTTTAGCATCGTCTCCGGGTCGGACTGGGTCCAGGAGAGGTCCGCCTCAGCCTGGTCCGGGCTCAGCATCATTTTTATTCTCCGGTGTTGGCGATCAGTCCTCCTTAAGAACCTGTAGTAGACAAAACCAAGCAATAAATACTGACTGACACTCGTCCACCCTGTGTGACAGGTGGGTTTCAGACATTTAAATAAAGAGTTTGAATCGACTCTAAATGTTTTTCTGTTGATGAACGAAAATCACAAAGAAAAACAGTCAATTCATGAAAAATCAATGTAATTGTTTTAAGTGTTTTCTGCCACCCTGAGGCCCCAGCATGAGAAACCCCACAGCGGGTGCTTGTTTGGGTGCCAGGGCCCCCCATAAATCCAAACTGCAGTCTGCCTCCATTGCATAATAACATTAAAGACCATAAATAATGAATGGCTCGAAATTCGAGGAATGGTTAATTTATTAAAGCCTGAAGGCCTCAAAAAGGAGCCAAACAAACAGGAAAACACATTTTCTCAAAGTGTCACATTCGAGTTTTCTTTCAAATGATCATTTTTGATTTGATTGTCCTTTTTTTTCCAAATTAAAAAAAAAATCAAGTAGTGATGGGTTTTGAAGGAGAAACTCCCTTTTTGTGAATTAACATAATCAGAATTGGCCATCTGTCACAGTGTGATGAACACATCTGCTTGGCTGAGGCCACACTGACTTGACAGCATGGAGGCAGAGGAGTGCAAAAATAATGTTGACATCTGCTGGACATGAAATTATTGGAGCTGTGGTTTATTTTTATTGTAAACAATTTATTTATTGGAGCCAGATTAAAATAGAAAAACAGGCGGAACCGCCAAAATAAAATAAAAAACAAACTGATATGACTCTTATTCTCTTAAATGTATGTAAATGATTTTTATACATTTGACACTCACCTTGACAAAGAGTTTGGAGGCAAAAATTTTCTTGACTGGAACTTAAAGGCGCTCTGGAGCGGAGCTTCAACTCCAAATTAACTCATATTCCAGCCACCATCAGATATCACAGAGAGGAAGCTCCAGTCTCACCGGGACCAAAAACAATAAAAGAATAAATTTTTAAAAAAGAAAAGAAAGAAACGAGTTCTTTTACTTTTTCAGCCGGGAGCTTGCAGCATGGGAATCACGCGGAGGGGTCAAACGTCAAGCAGGGAAATGTTTCTGCAAACGGAAACAGATCTGAAGCCCGAAGTGTGAAGACGCTCAGTCGATTTAGAAATAATAATAATGAAGATGTGAGCGGGGATCAGTCAGCTTCCCGTGTGATCCCTGCGATGGAGAGACAATAGACGAGATGGGCAGATAGTGGTGAAAGTGCAGCCAGGGCTACTCGTCCATCCGCCTGTGGAAGATGGGGATAAAAGGGGTGCGAGATAAGCGAGGCTCTCCCCGTGTCAGGAATCAGCGGATCGGAAGGCAGTTCGCAGATAATCCCCCTCTTTTTTTTTTTCCTCCGCTCTTTCTTCCACCCGGTGTCATATGCGAGATAAGATCCAAACGATCCCGACTAATAAAGGCTCACTTCAGGGACGGAGGGGAACGGAATATATTTGAGGAATGGTATTGTCTAACGCCGCCCCCTCCCTCCCTTCTTCCCTCCCCTCACTCACCCTCTCTCTCTCTCTCTCCCTCACACACACTCACAAACACACCTCCTCCCTCTCTCTCTCTCTCTCTCTCCTAACGCCCCTCAGCCCTCGAGCGCTCTCCCTCCCGTGGGAGTAGTGGGCAAAGGGAAAGCTGAGATGTGTGCATGATAAAGGATGGAAAAATAAATAAATAAATGCGTGTGTCCGTTGTTGTGAGTTTATGCACGTGCGTACGTTTTTGGTGAATAGTAATGATTTAAAAAATTATAATAACGGGGTGTTTTCAAGTGCACGTGGAGAGAGAGGGGGTGATTTTCAAGTTAAAGATAGAAGTCAGAAGTCCACTCTAAAATCTCTCTTTTTTGTGTTGATGATAATTCAACATAAGGTGAATGATCATTTTCAGAGATTATATAGAGTCTGATTTGTTTTGTTTTTTACCTCTTGAAGAAGAATAAAAGTGCACTTTTTCAGTCAGACCTTTTACAGCATCACTTCTCTAACTGAGATTTAAATTCAGCTTGTTTTCCTATGTATTTCCCTGTTTTTGTTGTGATATTGTGTGTCTTTTGTTGTTATTCTAATAATTTGTAATGATTCCTGTGTGTAAACCACACCTGTGTATGGGACTGGCTTTTATTTCCTCACTGACACACACCTGAGTCTGTTTGATTCCAATTTCAGCCAATTTGGGCTCAAAACGTTCTAAAGGCTCAGTTTTAACAGGAGCAAATGTCAGTGTGAAGATAAGAAACAGCAACGGTTCAGTGAAGGAGACAGATGGAAATTACACAGTAAACTTTTTGTATGTTTTTGCCCTTTGGAAAAGAAAAAATGTTAAGTTCTCAATCAAGCTTTTTAAAGTGGTTGAGACACGTCATCAGCTCTCTAAATCTACTATATTCTGTACTGTCAAATACTTCAGTTTCATCTTTTCATATCTGATTTATTGTTTTCTCCTTACCTCTCAGTGTGTGCACTGAAGAAGTTGAGAAAGGAGAGACGTTTGTATAATTTCAGCTCATGGAAAAGGAACGGGAAAATAAAAGTATTGAATTTTTAAATAAAATCTTCTTTATGGTGATTAAGAAAGAATTAGTGTTTTCAATTTGTCACTGCTGTAATGGGTTGGGATGATTCTCTCTGTATGTATTACTGATTTGTGAAGAACACCATCGCTTTCCTTGAAGATGTGGACTTTTAATGACACTTCTGGGTGCGACTAAGATTTTAAGACGACAGTTTCTTTGAGTTGGTTTAATTCCTCTGTGCCTGATGCGGAGCTGATTTGGGCTAAAAACATTGATAATGAAGAAATTTAACAAGGAACACATGTCAGTGTCTATTATATATGTGCAGTATTTATGTTAATTCAACTTCTGCTTCCCTTTGTAGCACCTGTCACACATTCAGAGGCACAAACATTATTTGCAGGCTCTCAGAAAAGCAAATAACAAACACTCAGATCAAATTTTAAATAATTTGGTCTCATAATAAAGATGAATGTGTTCACTGTTGGCAAAATATTTGACACCAGACTTTATGTGATTCCTTTGCACTGGAGAAAGATGGAATTTGGGCTTTTCTCAATGTAGAGGGGGGAGATTTTAACATGAGGAAGTGTGTAAGAGTTGTAAGACAGATTTCAACAGGTAAAAGTGAAAACCTGATGCTGTCTAAATTACTGCTGATTTATCTTATACTTATTTCATATGAAGTTTCAGTCCAACAAAAACCTTCAGTCGCTACACATCATATGTTTGCTTTACTTCAAGTTCTGCTGCACCTGTCTCACACGTGGAAAAGACAACAGCCAGGTCAAATACAAAATATTTCTAAGAGTATAGTTGCCTGTATATACAGATATTGACACCACCCTGCGTGACCAAAGCAATGCTTTTTAAAGAAAACTTGATGGATGAGATCAACTTTTCTCCCTCCTCCCATCATGCATCTCTGTGCCCGGTGGCACCACCAGCGTCAGGTCAGGAGGGCATGGTTCCAGAGGAGGGGCAGTGGCCAGTAAGTGTGGGGACTAGCTGCGCCTAACGAGGTGATTAAAACGATAAGGGGAAGCACGGATGACTTGCCGTGGCCTGCAGCCACCATGCTTATTGCCACCACACACACACACACACACACACACAGTGTGTGTGAGAGAGAGAGAAGTACTACCAGAGTGCCAGAAGGACCATAATCAGTGAAAACTCAGCATGTGTGTGTGTGAAAGAGAGAGAGACAGAGAGGGAATGTGTGTGTGTGCACATGTGTGTGAGATGACGGACAGCTCGCCTTGGGCTCCGGCCGGGTCCGTGCAGTGTGTGTGACACAGAGAGACTCACAGCAGGGTGTATCGGAGACATGTCAGGACCAGGAGACAGAGGCCTCCTGACAGCTGGAGCCCACGGACACACACACACACACACACACACACACACACACACACACACACACACACACACTCACACAAACACACCACCCTAATGCTCCACAGACGGAGAAGTGAGATGGTCTATGCTCGTGGTTCGCGCCGCCCAGACCCTCCTCAGTCTGCAAGGCCTCGGCCAAAGACACACGGACCCCTCCGCTGTTTTGTTTGTGCCTGCTGCAATTACATCCAGCTGATGTACCGACTCTGGAGACAGGGAGGCAAACTGCGGGTGGTGTAGTCACCAGAGGATAGTCAACTCAAACAGATGACGCTATTATCATGATGGTGCTGGTAAAAGTCTTCACCGGCCTGTTTGACATATAATTTGTTTTCTTGTACCCAGTCTCACATTAAGTCATACTTGTGTTTAAGAAAATTATCTGTATAAGCCTTGTTGTGACACAACAGTAGACCAAAGGAACTAAAACCTAATTTCAGTACTAAAATCAGTCATATTAAACAATGTTCTACTGCTTTGGGCTTGTTCCACACCTCAGTGGTCAAATATCTTCAAACAACTTGACACCAAACTTATCGTTCAACATTAACCTTAGTTTGACCTCCATAACAGCATACAACTACGATACAAAGAGCAATGTTTCCCTTTATACACAACGTAGACATTCATCAAGATGAAACAGAGATATTGTAATTAAGGTTATTCAAACACAGATTGAATTGTTTATTGTACCGGAAAGTCCATTATAGTTGTTATTCACTGTGTGATCAGATAGAGTAAATTTTAGATGCAGGGCAACCGTTACTGTCATGTCACCACCCCAGCAAGAGCAGGTGACGCTGCTTGGCACCGGTGAAGGTCGATAGCAGAATAATATTAATGAAACAGAGGCCCAGGAAATTATCAAAACATAACTTCAGCTGAAGCAAGAAGAGAGAGAGAGAGAGGGAGAGAGAGAGAGAGAGAGAGAGAGAGAGAGAGAGAGCACTGTTGCTCTCCTCACCTGACAGCAAACTACTAGGCTGGAGATAAACAGAGATATGAACAAAACAGTGATGTAAGATTTCTGAAGTTACTGCTCACATCACACTTTAACCATGGGCAATACATATGTATTGATGAGTGCAACAAATGGAACAGAATGTCATTCACTGCAGAACTACTCTACCTGTAATTCCTTACATCTTTAAGTGTCCAGCCTCCTCACTGCTCAGAGTACAATATGATGCAAGCCTGTTGTTTAAACTCTGACTGAGCAACTGGAACTAAACAAGCTTATTTATAAAACCTGATTTAATAATTTGAGATTATCTAAAGATGGGACAAAATGAATCATCAAACAGAAATGTGGTTAGGATCAGGGGATCGGATCCTCATTGGTGTCACTTCTTTAGCACACTGGGTTAGGGGTTCAAGAGTCAAGCAGAAGGCAGACCGTTAACTGGAGAGATATAATGATAGATCGCTTAATGAGTTCTGAGATCAGTCAGAGGCTGAGCTGAACACAAATACACAGGTATGGTGCCGCAAATATGGTCACTGGCCATTGCAACCAGCTAAAGGCTAACATACAGTTGGTACTAAAATGACATTATAACTGCATTAAAGGAGCTATCTGTGTTTTCTGCCAGGAACATGGTGTTCACAGCAGGTGGTGGTGATGGTTGCTCGCCAAGAGCTTCAGCCATGATTGTGTTTAAATGCAAGAGTAAGAACACGCCAAGTCTGGATGTTACAGGAATCACTCACCGTAGTGACAATACAGATCCTATATGTGATTGGCTAGCTGGTTAGCATGCCAACTTCAGTAGAAGAAAGAAGTGATAGAATTAGAAGCAAAAGACATGTTTCACCACTGGAGACCAGTGTTTGGTGAGTAAGGAATGAAGTTTTTCTTGACTGCAAAGAGCTGTTACCACCATTATGTAGCGTATAACAAATTTTACAAAATTTCAACCTCCCTAGATTATTTGAAAACCAAGCCTCTGTGCTTTTTATTACAGTTCTTATAAACCGCTGAAATGAATATATCCAACTGTTTACAGCTAAAAAAAAAAATGGATCAAAAGGTTTACTTATTCATTACATGGTGATATATACCTTTAAAACACCACCAGGAACATGAGTTTGGGGTCTGGTTGAACGCCCGCTATCATTGTTGTTCCCAATCATTCAGAACTAGCAGACACACGAAGGAAGCAGATCACCGATTTATGGCTATGATTATTCTTCAGTGTG
>BRZM01000072.1:903433-969780 GCA_033238685.1 Lates japonicus | reverse complement strand
GAATTTTGCATAATTTATTTATTTTATTTTTTTTACATCTAGCTCTTAGAAATATCTGATTCTTTAGCTGTTAGATGTTTCACTGTGTTCACCAGCTGATTGTTAATGATCCTTAACCTGCTCTTTGGCTCTGAGTAGGTAGTGTACAGTGAGCTTTGACAGCTCTTTCATAAACAGCTGCCTGCTGTGAGCCTTGAGTGAACCAAAACCCATTAAGGTTGTGAGCAGCAAAACAAAGGGCTCGAAGGCAGCTAAAAGTACTTTGGAGCTGAGAATCTCCCAGAGTAGGGTGATCATTTTCTGTATTATTTTCTGACAACACCTTTCATATACATAGCTATTTGATCCATTGTTAATATAAAATCTTGAGCATAGCAGCTTTAAAAATTAAAAAGGTCCGAAGGTGTCTGCATTCTCTGTCCACAGCATTTGATATTCAACTTTTATAAATCATCTAAAAAAATTCTCATTAAAAGCATAACTTATTACAGTTTCACATAGCATAAATATTCCATATTTACAAAACAAAGAGCTGTGTTGTCAGTGTGTGTGTGAGTGTGTGTGTTTGTGTTTGTGTGTGGGCCCCTAACTCGACCATGTGCTAACCTCACACAGCTGCAGAGTCCCCTTGAGGGTTTGTCGCACAGGCAACAGAAGAAGGGCGGAGGAGCGGGGGGGGTATGGACTGAACACTCTCATTTCCATGCCGCACTGTTCTGGCAAAGACATTGTACACCGCTGTGGATGTGCGTCTCTAGTGCTATTGCTCAATCTTTTTAGGCCTGTCAGTTAGGGTTTTCATCAGACAATTCTCTGGGCGCAGAGGTTGGAAAGCTGATTGTGTACTTCACTGTTGCAAATGTGTTTGCTGTGTGTGTTAATGCATGTATACAGGAGATAGAAAAGGATGCGGGACTTTTCACATGGAATTAAGAACAACAAAGTCTGATTGTTTTCTTATCCCATGTCTCAAATATGGATATTTAGAATACAAATTAATTCAAAGTCCCTTTTCATAAGCTTTAGCTGAATGAAAAGGTTTATTATAATGGGATTTGTCAGTTTATAGCTTCATAAAATTCCACACATCTGTTTTCCGACATCGTCCTGCTGACATAAAGCGGCTCACAATCCAGCCTGAGAACAGTAATGGAGAAACCAAGGAGTCTCAGGTTCCTCAAATATCCCTGTCAATCAAATGCCGTTTCCTCTGAGTGCGTTTTCTATCTGTCAAGGGTCAGAGAGAGTGAGGATGAGACCCATTCCCTCCCTCCCTCCCCTTGGTCCCCCATCTCCTCCACCTTCATCCCTCCCTCCTCTCCCACTCCTTAGAGGTGTATCTCTACCTTGTGCATCACGTCTGGGCATGACCTGTTGCTAGGTAACCCTGGGTCACAGCTGCACACTATGGCAGACCCTTTTTTTTATTTATCAGTGAGTTATGTGGGAGACGGGGGCTGTAATTTATTAGTTTGATATTGGGCAGGCAGCGCAAGTTTGGGATTGTAAAAAGAAGCGATGGCCTATAGCTCATCAAAATGCTTATTCTGATCCTGGGCCTCGGTCCGCTGAAGAGATTCACAACAGAGGGGATCACAACATTATAAATTCATCTGCTTTTTACTAAGAAAATCAAGCATCTCCAACAACAAAGCCAATGGTAATGCACTTTCCATGCTGGTAATTGAACAGATGTGGTCAGAGCTTAGAGGACCGAGAAAAAGGAATTCATCTCAGTACAGTATGTGACTGATTCATGTCCATGGATGAAGTGGTTGCAGACAAATAGTGTTATCCAGCTTTGTAGTCATGACAGAGTTAACCCCCTGCTATAAATTTATGCAAAACTTCACAATGAACAACCTTCTCATCTAACTCTTGTCAAAAAAGAGAATAAGTCTATTTTCCAAAAGGTCAAACCATTATTTTAAATAGCTACTATATTGCTACAAACGGGAGTTAAAAACTATTACAAAACAAAATGAGACATTTTGGAAAAGTCTAATTATTGGAAGAAAAATTAAATGCCCAGTGTAAAAGTACAAAAAAGTCTAACCTGTAATTCTCAGTTTTAAGCCAATGAAGAAGAAAAAATGCTAAAACTAAACAACAAATTCGAAACAACTACAAAAATTGAGCATGAAAGAAACAGCCAAAACAAATCCTTAATGTCATAGAATATAGCTCAAAAATATCTCAATATCTTCTTTGTACATGCTAAACTAAAATGGTGAACAACATGGTAAATACTGTACCTGCTAAAACTAGCATGTTCGTTGGCGTTAGCATTTAGCTCAAAGCAGTGCTGTACCCAAGCTAACATGGCCGTAGAAAATATCTTCTCTGATGTACATTAAGAGGTAAAGTCGTCAATTTGATGGCTTTTATGACATTGTCTTTTGTTACATATATGAGAATTACATGGAATGTAAGTGTAGAAGATCTGTTTATAAAAATTAAGAATTTAAAAGACTGGAATTTAAAATAATAAAAGATATTTCTCGTATATATATATATTCTTTCTTAAAATATCTAGACTGGCAGTTATTCCAAAGCTTTCTTGCATTTTTAAATAGCTTCTTCATCACCAAACCCTAAAATTAGGCTGGCAAATTTTAAGACAGACTGCTACCATCTGAAAGTTTTACAGTTTTTGCAACACTTCAGTGTGATATTAATTTGTGATGCATCTGCTGCTGTTGACTCAGCCACACATCTTTCTCTTTGCCCAGATGAAGGCTCACCATTGCATCCCAGGTCTCACCCACAATGCTTTTGTTAAATTCCTCTCCCTAATGTGCGTGTGATGAATATTTTTCAGATGCTTCCTCTAGGCCATATCTGATCAAAACAAATGCACCTGCACTTTTTTTTTTCCTTCTTGCAACTGCAACTCCCCCAGGACGGGTAAAAATTGACTCCCTGGCTTCCTCCACCAGGCAATTACGTGCCATCTGTTCCCATCTTGGTTGTTCCAGCTCGTTTTGTTTCTGCGATTGTTCGTCTAATATCATAGGCCTGAAAGTGTTAGAGAGGATGGGGGGTGGGGGTGAGAGCGGAGGGGGACACAAAAATGAGGAGTGGCATGAAGAGGAATTAATCGAATCTAACAGCAGAACCAGATCTTCCCCTCTGAAAGGAGATAGTCCCACTAGAATGAGGACCATTACCATATTCATCACCTAATATTGCCTGCTGTATGCAAAGTGGGAGAGAAGAGTGCAATATGACTTTCTTGACCGCCTTTCTAATTCCATCTGTGAAAGCTTGCAGACTTCTTTTTTAATTGTTTGTTTGCAACAAGTCCACTTAGTACCTGCTTTGCTGTGATGCTGCCATTTGTTTGGGAGTGGTAATAATAACCCATTAACTTCCTTGTCATATATATCACACTGATATATATATATGTGGTTCTTATGCTGCCATCCTGAATCACATTATTGTTTTGTTACAGTAACTATTGGGCCCATTACTCTCTGCCACACACACAGGCTGGAAGCAGCGTGTAGATTTAATTGCAGTGATGTTGCAGGCGAGGCGAGCATCTGGATTGGAGAGTTTTAACAGTGATATCAATAACGGAGCGCCACCTTAGGCCGATATAATTTTCCATCTCTCCTGACAGAGCGGAAGATAGAAATAATCAGTCACAACACCAGCCAGGCAGCCTGTAGGACCCCGTGTGACATCCAGCAACACTGATGGCTCAGGACGCATCTGTGTCCATGGGGGCAATGCTCCGTGTGTGTGTGTGAGTTTGAGTGTGTGTGTGTGTGAGGATAATTGGTGAGAAGATGCTGGGTCCTTTAAGAGGAAATCTTTACACTGCTTAAAGCATTATAAAGTAGCGACCCTGGACAGCCTGATGAGTGGATATCAGGCCTTTGGTTCGAAGGTTAATTATTAAGTAAGTATCTTGCCTTGTTTTTTGGGTGGAGGTACTTTTAATATCTAAGGAGCGAGTCACAAAGATTTCTATATAATAAAAATAACAAGGAGCTAATGATTTTCAACATACTCTCTTTGCCTGTCTTACTCTGTAATTATTTTAAGTGTTACCCAGGAGACTTCTCAAACTTCCACCCACAGAAACAGAAAGATTATTTGGTATTTAATAAGAAAGTCAATTAGATGGGATGAATTTTGTTCCTAAGATGACAGCAGCCATGAAACCTGTGGATATGTTGTATGTCATTCTAAATTTTTCCCCCTTCTCTTTCAGAGCTTCCACCCTGCACAGACTTTGAAATCAGTGTGGCTGGAATTACACAAGCAAACATATGAAGGTAAATGTGTGATTCTCTAATTGGGACCAAACCTTATTAAAAATCTGTTACTGAGTGTCCTGTACAGACCTGCAACAGACTGCAGACAGACTCCACCTTAACTACAGCTGAGTGAACACCACCTACAGACAAATCAGCCATCTGCAAAAAGTTATGCAATGGAAAATGAACTAGCTTAAGTACTTTCATATAACATCATTTAGATTTAAAAAGTAATTCCCACTGAAATTTAGCTGTGTGATGTCTCTGTATTAATGTTGATGCATCTCCACATTTTGCTTAACACTGAATATCTGGAATGGAGTTAGAAAGTAAGCCACTTCAAGTTATGGTTTTATGGCTTATGGCTTTTTATTATTATTATTATTTTTGCAGGATTCAGGCCTCTAAACAAAGGGAAAAAACAATACATTTGCAGTAGAAAAAGTAGGCCTGGAATTTGTTTTGCTTTATCACTCAGTATCTCTGTTATGTGCCCTCCATGTAGGCCTGTGATTTGTTTCTATGTAGTAAACATGTTGGATGGATCACACTGTTATATCTATTTACAGTAAAATATGATCTATTCTCTTATTTTAAGAACATGTCACACACAACACTAACACACAACCTGTACAGGTTGTCCTCATGTTGATGCTTTGTATTTGCTGACATCTAGTGGTGAATGTTATTGACTAGTTCAATTGAGAGACAGGCTTAGTATGAGACACTTCACAATTTTAATTAAAAGGCAGAATTAGTGAGCACTGTTTATTCATATATCTAAAATATGAATTAACTCTGTAAATGGTCATTTTACTGATCAGAAATTAACTGTCAAAGTTTCTTAGCAAAAACTTGAAGAGAGATGTGTGACCTTTCTCTCAAACCTTTCACCTTTAAGACCTGAAGATAATAAACCTGCTATCACTCAGTTGATTTAATGTATGTTTTTCAGAAAGCGACACTGATCTTTTCTTATACTATCAGTACTGTTGGTTTTGCAGGAATTAAACCAGCCTATAAATTCTATCAATAAATGTATAGGAAAAACATTCATTTGTACACCTGCACACTTAGACTCCTGTGTGCCATAGACTCAACCCGCCAAGAATGCATTGAAAGTAAGAGGGTGGGAAGAGTAGTGAGATGGGGGAGTGACAGAAAGAGGTGGTGGGAAGAACGAGAGACTGGAGGACAGAACAGAGTGAGCAGCGGGGGAAGAAGCACACACCTTAACTTCAGGTAGGACATCTACAACTTTTTTTTGTCTTTTTTTTTTTTGATAAAATGCAATATTTTGCACAGCTGCTATAATCTCACATTTTATTCTTAAATTTTTAATTCTGAAAGAAAATGTTTGTTATGCATCCTCAAGACGGGAATTTAAAAATAGCAAAAAACTCTTATTGGGGAAAATTGCTGCTGACTGATTTTTTTGTTTTGTTTTAACTGACTGAAATCGTTTCATTGAACATTTCAAAGAGGTCTTTACCTGTGAGCTTTATGCTCTGTAACTTGCTGTGAATGGCTCCATTGTTTGGTTTCGATACGCTGGAATGCTCCTGAACATCCTGCATAATCCTCTCAATTATGAATGGTATCATTTATTCTATAGTCTCAGCACCTCAGCAAAGGCCATCTGGTAACTTAGCAACTAGTGCCTCTCATTCAACATTAAAGTGGGGTAACATGAGAAGACCCAGTGGCCTCACTTCAGGAGAGTGACAGGGATTTGTTTCTGACACATAGCCTACATTTTCCTTCATTCTGACAACAGGTTAATGTCTCTTTACATCCTGACCCATCTGTGCATCAAGCCTAGTTTAGACATTGAAGTGGGACATCATGATTTCCATCATATCCTGCTCCAAAATGTCTTCTTTTTGTTCATTTTAAAGAAAAGATGCACCTGTCATCAATAACATACAACAAATGTCACCCACAGATAACATCTTTAACATCTATTTAAACATGGGAAACAGATTTTATCCATTGACAATCTGAGGTCACATGTTTCCAGAGGGACTTTATTGTGAACATGCAGAGGTAAACTGACACCTCACCCCTTTATCCTTGCAAAAGCCTTGTTGTTTTGCTCCAGGCTCTCAAACTAGGTCTACACCATTAACATACAGTATACACACTGGCACCCACAATTACTAACTCAGAATATGATCCATTTTAAAGACTGAATTTTAAAAAAAGACAGAAGTGACCTCTTTCCTGGCAGTCTCTCACATACCTTGTGCCGGTGATGAAAGACAGAGCTCAGTTTCAATGCCTTGAGCAGATAAACGCTGCTATTTCCACCAAAAGTGACAATGGGGGTCTGTGGTGCATTCGGAAGCAACTATCTGAGACTGTTGAGGTTTCGTGATGAGTGATATTAAGAGAAGTGACTTGTCAAGCAAAGACTCATAATCCTCTCAGCCTCAACTCGTCACTCAGTCACCATATAATGTCAAATAGCTAAAAATACTGATGGATTTAAATTATTTAGAAGAAAAACAGCATTACTCTGGTAATTTAAGTATTAAGCAAATGTTTGCTTAATAGAGGTGTCCATTAGAGATACTGTAGAAACCTGCTGATTAACATCCAATTTAGGACATTTATTGTCGTGGTGATCAGTGGCTGCCAACAGCATTGAAGACTGAATACAAGACTGACCTCAGGGAAACAGGACAGTGGTTATCTGAGAGCACTTTAGAGTCTCATGAGAAACTGAATATTGTGTGGGATAGATAAAGTTGCAACGAAAGGGAACTGGTGTCCCAGTTTTAAAACAGCAACAGAAATGTACACAAGTCTTCACTAGGTTTATGTGACACACCTGAAAAAATAGGTAGGTCAAATAGATTTCTTGAGTTATCAAAGAGTTAGTTTACAAAACATTACAGGATAACTATTATGGTGCAGACTTGGGCTCTGGAACAAGATTTTCCTATCGCATGCAATCTTTTGTAGATGTAGGACAGTACCCGTTTTTTTCCAAAGCCGACACTTTGTTTTGAACTGAAACTCTTGTAGATTTGTTAACAAACATCTAAATACACATTTTAATACCTTTAAATGCTTTGCTTTAAAGGCTTTTAAGAGTCTGTCCCTTTTTATTCATATGTCTAATCCTTTGTAGTAACAGGGATTTGATGGTAACGTGTTTCTTTTGCATTTTCTCTGACTTTACAGACACAAAATTAAAAAAGTGGTGAAGCCCCATTTCACTGTTCAAATCTACCATCCACAATGTTGATGCGGTCTCATTCAGAAAGAAGAGCCCTCCCTGGGTTCTCAGCTCTGCTGACACACTCCACTCCAAAAGAGAGAGATGTGACCTCTCCACCTCCCCTATCTTTCACCCCTCGGCAGTCTGTCTTTACACCCATATCTCTTACTTCACCACCTCCCTGGGTGACTCAGGCTGTTTCCAATCTTGAGCAAGGAGAACGAGAACTGCAGAGCCTCAGGGAGCGACAACAGGCCGAGGTGGAGGAGGTGAACCGTGAGTTGGACAATGCAGTGATTGCAGCTCAGAGAGAGGAACGGCACCTCCTTGAGAAGATAGAGCAGGACCACAGAGAGGCCCAGCGACACCTTAGTCAGGTGAAAAGGGAGAATGCTGCAGCAGTGCGGGTTGTGCAGTCACTTGTTGACCAGCAACTTAGAAAAATGGGACAACTGAAGGAGCAGATCCAAAGATGGGGCAGTACTACTGGCGGATCCAACAAAAATCAACTTCAGAGAGGGGTGGCAGAGGTCACCCAACCTTGGGAAATCTCTCTAACACTGAAAAGAGTCAGTTTCTTACCAAGCCCTGAGTCAAAGACATTAAGCTTAGGGGAAGTTGATGTTCGTGAGCAAGGTATGACCTACCCCATTGGTGTCTGTGGTGTCCAAGGACAGAAGTGTGCTCTGCACTCAGGGGATACAACTTTTTTAAACATTACCCCTCTTGAAATTCGAAAGGAACCACAACCAAACAGAGCTGGACAAAGGAACAGTCCAGATGAAACCAATAAGACAAACAGTGGGAACATGCGCGTTGTCCGGAAACTACGCCTATCAAGCTCTACAGAGAATGAGGATGAGCTCAACTCACCCACCATAAAGTCCCCCATTCTAAGACACCGTGGTGTATCCGAGTCTTCACAAGATGAAGAAGTGGAGTCTCTGTGTTCAGACACACAGGGACAAGACCTTTTTCTTGCCATCCCACCAGTCTCCAGTCAAGGAGAATCTGAAGGTGATGAATCTGACAGCAGACAAAATGGAACACAGAGGCAGTCCAAACTGAAGGGTAAGAGGAAGCAAAAGGCCCTTGTGTTGGTCTCATGTGAAGAACCATCCTGCCCTCCTGAAGAAACTGATGAAAAAAGCTATGATGTGGCAATATCTCCAAAGACCAGGCGCAAAGGTTCACTCTCCAGATACAGTCTTGTAGATCTTTCCACAGGACATCGTCCTCTTTCTCAACAAGCCCTATCCAAGAAAAAGAACTCAAATGAGTTAGCAATGGGTAGTGGAAGCCCTCCATCACCAGTGGACAGTGAGGATTCCTGTTACACCTATACTGTGAATACTCCTGTTAATGGATCCCTCAAGCAAGAGCACTGTCGCTCAGTGTCCACCGCTGATCTCTCTGGTAAACAACGGCCTTTAATTAATGGTGAGAAGAGTGAGCGCAGAGGAATCAGGAAGGTGAACAGAATGCGACTTGCCTCTGAAACTCTTGAACAAAGCCAAGGAAACAACACAGAGTCTGATAGGAACACCATGAGCTCTGATGAACGACAGTCAAGATCCCAGACTTGTGTTACCCAAGGTTCAGGTTTAAAGCATGTCAGCAGATCTCTGTCCATGTCAGCTATTGAAGGTGACAAATTACATCAAGTTAAGGAATTGCAGCCATACAACAAAGACAAAGAGAAAGTTGTGCCTGCTTTGAGGGAACTGGAGGAAGAGGGTGGTTCAATTGTGCTGGACTCAGCTTATCTGGTCAAACAGTTTGGAAAACAAGGATCAGGCCGCACTGATTTCAACCTGCCAAGCGGCATCCATGCAACTGTCAAAGGCCAGCTATTTGTGGTGGATTGTGGAAATGCCCGTGTTCAGGTGACTGATCTCCAAAAGAATGTTGTACAGCAGGTGTCTCCTTCAGGGTCAGAAAGATCTTCCCGTATCTGCAACTACTTTGATGTGGCTGTGAACTCAAAAGGCCTCATTGCCCTGACCTGTGCTGCTGAACGTGCTGTGTTGGTGTTCAGCCGTCACGGACGCCTCCTGCAAACATTTGGAGGCACACTGATTGGTTCCACCAATGAAGAACTGGACGCTCCTAGAGGGGTGACTGTTACTCGTCAAGATGAGTTCTTGGTTGCTGACATAAAGCGTGGCACTTTAACTGCCCTGAAACTGGACCCCAAAACTGGGGCCAGGTTGGAGCGCACAGTGGTGAGCGGGTACCACAGACCCTACCTAGTGGCAGCCTGTCTCACCTCTGGGCTCATGGCAGTATCAGAACGAGGCAATGAGACTGGACGTGTCCCATGCATTAGAGTCCTGGAGCCCGGCTGGAGCACTATTCGAATCCTGGGGGTGTGCTCAGGCTTGGGGCCTGTCCTAACCTGTCCCTGGGGTCTCTGTATTGACAGCGATGGGGATGTCCTGGTGGCTGACTGGGGCAAGCAGCACCACCGTGTTCTTTTCTACCCATCCAAGGGTGTTGGCTGGCCTCTGGTGACCGATAACCTGAGTAGCCCAAGGGGCCTGGCACTGCTGCCTGATGGCCACATGGTCGTGTCCGACAGTATGAATCACTGCATCAAGATCTACCGCTACAAGTAAACTACAGAGGATGGTAAAGACAAAGAAAAGCAAATATGGATAGAGTTCAGACTAATTGCTGTGATAATTTGAGAGGGTTATATTTGTAATAGCAGGCAATATCTTTGGAAATTTATGAAATTAGTTTCTTTGAGTGTAATTTACAGCCTCTACCTCTTTTGTGTTATCATTTGATAATATGACATTTGATGAGATTTCAAAATGGTGATAATGCATTATGATTTATTCATTATGATCATCAATAAATGCAAAGTAAGTGTAGAGGACCAGCACAAATTATTTTCATGAAATCTATAGAGCACAGAAAAGATACAAGTAGCAGATATCAATACTATTGCATGCTTGCATTTAAACTGACCTTGAGTGTTTCTAATGTTTTTGAATTTATCTAAATCATGGTGAAATTTAGAGAATCGTGCCCATATTGCAAAAGATTTAGTTAATCAATAATCAAGACAAATTTGAGAACTCTCAGTGTAACCAGCAGATCAGAGAGTTTAGTTAGCTTAATCTTTTTTTGTACTGCTATTTCTCTGTGTAAAAAGAATTAAACTGTGATTTAAATCTAATTTTGGATTTTGTTCTTACTATTGTAATTGCCTAACCATGCATTACCACACAACCTCGAGGGCTGCTGCAGCTTTTGAGTATTGTGCCCATTTGTCCAAAAATGTCTGTATTTCCAGGGACGTCTGTCACAAGAAGGGAACAAATGGAGCTCAATTATTAACAGTCAAAGGTGGTCAAATGTTAACCAAACAGATCAATCATTTTATTTGAAATCCACAATAGAGGTAAAGCTAAGGTTCACCTTTTTATCTCCTCTTCAAGCAAATTTTCTGATGCATTACAGCTTTATTAAAGATATATATTGTGCTTGAAAGCAATAAATAAAGACATTATTAAATTAGGAAATTGTAATGCAGGCTTCTAAATGATGATGTAAAAAGCCTCATTTTGCAACAACAAAAATTCCATTACCCCATCTATGTACAGAGACACCCAGAAGTTCCTAGCATGTCCACCCACACACACATTTCAGTATAAAAGTGCAGGTTCAGCTCTTGCATAGCTACACTTCACAGCTCTGCTCCACAGTGAGACTCCACATCAGAGGACCTCACCGGGACCGCGCAGCATGGACCTGTTCACCAAAACTCTGTTTCTGTGCTTAGCACTTGCCCTCGCTAATGGGGTACCTGTGTGAGTATTACTCAACTCTTCTTACTAGTATGAATTAGCACTCAAAAAGTCATTCAGATCAGGGGGCTCAGTCCTAATGTGCTGGTCCCAAGATCCTTTACTGATAATATCATGTGCATTATGATTCATGTATGAGTAAAATAAGAGTTCTCTGTGTGCAGATTCCAACATGAGCAATATATGAGCATATATCCATAAATACAGTGGGTAGAAAAGAATATCTTAAATCTTAAAAATAATACAATGAAAACCAATACAATAACTTTGTAAATGATACTGTTCCTTTCCAGAAATCTATTGAGTTAATTCCTGATTACTGTAGCTGTAGTTTTTGTTGTAATGGATTGCATTAAAACATGTGCCCCTATTTGACTCTATTAGGCTCTTAGCTGTACTTACTGTATTTACTTTTATCAGTTTAAGTGATTGTTTTCTAGCTTTTTAGCCTTTAATACATAGGACAGTAGAAAGAGACAGGAAACGGGGGGAGAGAATAAGGAAATGATATACAGCAAGGGTCCGACCGGATCGGGAGTGTGGCAGGGGTCCGCCTGCTCAGGTACGCGCCCTAACCTTTCAGCCACCAGGAAGCCCCCCATTTTTATTAGTTTAACCAGTGCAGTGGAAATGCACAAGTCACAGTCCAGTCATTTCATAACTCTGTTTGCTAGTTCACAAAGTTCACCAGTTGCATCAGTTGAACAAACAGAAGAGTGCTGAATCATTGTATTTCCTTTGTGTTGTATCACTGATTGACCTCCCATTATCATGACTAAAGGGTTTTTGGAAATGAAATGTCATGTGGTGCTATGCTGAGTCTGTTTGCAGAAAAATAAAGGATCTTTTTTCATCCACAGGCACCAACAAGAAGCAGATGGTGGGTGTTTAATAAACATATTAAAGTAATAACCCTGCCTTGTCACTTGTCCATGATTTGTCCAATATATTCTGACTAAGCATCAATCACAGATGCAATCTCATAGAAATAACCAGTTTAATCTAATGTCTAATGATACACATTTTCTGTATTTACCATCGTTTACATTAGGGGTAATTTGAGTTATATCTAAATTTCTAACTTTGTTTAATGGAGAAGCCCATGCTGGTGTACCAGACCGGTGTGGAGGTATTGAGTTTGATGCCATCACTCCTGATGAGAAGGGAATCACTTTCTTCTTCAAAGGTGAGTATCTCTTTTTAATTCCCTCACTTACTCTATTTTCTTTACATTTTAAACTAAGTCTTATTAAAATGACACAACTACAACTTTAATTTAACATCAGATAATTTTATTTCTCACTTTCTTTATTTTTCCAAACTAAATATATATTTATCACGGTGTTAAGAAACCGCTCTGATATTTTCTCAGGTGCTCACCTCTGGAGGGGTTTCCATGGTTCAGCTCAGCTCTCCAATGAGTCCTTCAAGGAGCTGGATGACATCCATCACATCGGCCATGTTGACGCTGCCTTCCGCATGCACAACAAAGACAACCCAGATGATCATGATCACATCTATTTCTTCTTGGTACGATCCTCAGACAGTTTCATTTATGATATTATTCTGTAAAAAAAAAAAAAAGAAAATCTGATCAAGATGCAGTGCAGTGTCTGTCACTGATTTCAGATGTATCTTGTACAATTTCCAGGATGACAAGGTTTTTAGTTATTATAACCACACTCTGGAGGATGGGTATCCAAAAGAGATCCAGGAGGACTTCCCAGGAATCCCCACTCACTTGGATGCTGCTGTGGAGTGTCCCAGTGGAGAGTGCATGACAGACTCAGTTTTGTTCTTCAAGGGTATGTTGGCATTTAGTGCTAAAATATTCCTCTTACAAAGTCAATACCATAATTAGGCCACAAATTGACATTTAAAATAAATGGAGGAAATAATGGAATGAGATAAAGAGATATTTTTCCTTTGGCAAAGAAAAATGGGATTATCTCAGTGTGATGGCAATAATGCTGCCCCTTAGTGGAGGAAATTAGCTGCAATTTTGTCATGAAGTTTAAAAGCAGCTTTAACTAGGAGTGCAAATAAAAAAAACACGTATAAGATATATATGACGCATATCTTTTTCTGAGTTTAGGTTTCATTAAAACATTACATGTTAATGACACGTTAGTAATGTGACATTCATGTCACGACACATAAACAAAATAATTATAAATAATTTTGTTTGTAATTTTTGTCCAAACCTTGAACCTTGTGGCCTGAAAGTAGCTGCGCCCTGAGTCCGTCTTCCTTCCCCCTGTCCCGCTCGTCAACGCGGCTAACTGTTCCTGCTAACTGCGACAGCCTGGTTCAGTGTAGTTCAGTAGCTCACGAAATCCCTCATCTTCCACCACGTTTATGGGCAACATGTCCTTAAACACCATAAAGAAAATCCTCCCGAGTTATTTTCTCTGAACGTCCATCACTGCTGCCTCTCCTAGCTAACACAGGTGGGAGAGTTTGTTGGGAGGATGACATTAAACTTTGTCCTCGCGCTGAAACCGCCGAGTGTCGACTTTTCAAGTGGTGAACAACACTGACGATGTACGAGAGCTGTATTTGAGAACGGTGTAGTAATATTATTCTCTTCTACACTACGTTTTGTCCGCTTCATCTTGCCGCGCACTTCTGTTTTCCTGACCTTTGACCTCTTCTCCCTCTGTTAAGTTAGTAGTTTGTGTGACGTACTCACCCTGCTGGTGTAAAAGTTCATCACACAACACGTGAGCTCCAGAGAAATGATAGGGAAATGAAATGAAATGTTGTTAAAGTCCGAAATTAACCAACTGACGGATAATCATTAATATCCCTAATTTAAACAAAGGTAAAATTCTGTTTGCACACTTTTGTCCTTCATGTTTGTAATATACCCACTGCAATGAATAGTTAAGCCTATTAGTCTTAACTGATTATCTCTCCCCACAGGACATGATGTGCGTGTTTTTGATATTGCCACAAAGACAGTGAAGACCAGGAACTGGCCCCACCTGCCTGCCTGCACCTCTGTTTTACGCTGGCAGGAGCACTACTACTGCTTCCATGGACACAACTTCACCAGGTTCCACCCTGTGACCGGAGATGTGACCGGCAAATACCCAAAAGACGCCCGCAATTACTTCATGAAGTGCCCAGGCTTTGGTGAGTTCAAGAAAAGAACAATGACATTTGGTTCATATCTTACCATCTTGTACAAGGAACAAACACAGATACATTTTGATCAAAGTATTTACTTTCAGATTAATGTGTTATCTTCTGTATTTCACTGCAGGTCATGGAGGAAATTATACAATCCCAGCATGCAAGGATGTCAAATTAGATGCCATCACCACTGATGATGCAGGCAAACAATATTTGTTTACAGGTAAAGTCACAAACACAAAAATAGTAGTTTTGATAATAATCCTGGTAAAATAGTTCAACATCTTGGGAAGAATATGTTTATTTGTTTTTTTGTGAGAGTTAAATGAGAAGATACCAGTGTTGTCAGTTAAGTAGGATGCTACAGCCAGCAGCTGAGTATCTTAGCTTAGCACAAAGACTGCAAGCAGGGGGAACAGCTAGCTCTTGCCAAAGTTCAAAAGTACCTAAACATAGTTATGTAGGTCTGTAAAACCACAACTTTTCTTTCATTTTATGTTTCTGTACGTGTACAGATTAAACAAACATGACATAACATGTTAATTATTGAGCTTTCAGAGGTGCTGGTAGGTGTGATTTTAAACTTTGGCTAGGCTAGCTGTTTCACCCTGTTTTCAGTCTTCATTCTAAGCTAAGCTAATCACCTGCTGGCTGTTGCTTCATACAAATCGCAAACTGCAAATGTATAACGCAGGCGAAGTAGCTAATATAGGCTACTGAACAGCTGTTTCCCCCGCTTACAGTTTTATGCTAAGCTAAGCTGATCAATTCCTGTCTTTAGCCCCATAGTTTCTGCACAGACATTAGAGTGACGTTAACCTCTTCCAAAATATCAAGCTATTCCTTTTAATTATTTCCCCTTGGATTATTATTATTGATATTTTTGAGCTTGCTGTAAAGCTTTGACCAAAAGTACACTTCAATTGGCTCAGGTCCTGTCTACATGCGTCTGGACACCCGTCGTGACGGCCTTCACGCCTTCTTAATCACCAGGGCGTGGAAAGAGGTGACCCACGGGGTGGATGCTGTCTTCTTCTACGGTGACAAAATCTACTTGATTAAGGTAGACCTTGAAGTAGCCAGTCAGAATTCTTCATGCTGTCTTTAGAAATGTGAAGCTGTTTGACATCAAATTCAAAGTCCCTCTTGTTCTGCCAAACACCTGCAGGATGATCAGGTTTACATCTATAAATCAGCTGCTCACTACACCCTGATTGAAGGCTACCCTAAGACCCTGAAGGAGGAACTCGGCATTGAGGGACATGTGGACGCTGCTTTTCACTGTCCCAATGAACACACAGTTCATATAATCCAAGGTAAGGTTATCTATGTCTTATTTTCTTGTGAACATCTGGACTGAAGTTGTCTGGAATATCGACAAAATTCTTGAAATATGGCAAGCTCGAAAAAAGAGAGAAACACTTATTTCTTTCAACAGGATCACAGATGCGCGATGTTGACCTTAGCGCCACGCCCAGGGTGGTGACCCGGGATCTGCCCTTGCACTTGTCCGGCATTGATGCTGGTACATGTGGCTCAGAGGGAGTTAACGTTTTCAAGGGTTCAACGTATTACCACTATGACAGCGCTGAATCACTGGCTATGGCCAAAATTGCCCCTGTACCTAGGCCTATCACCTCAGAGATGATGGGATGTCGGGAATAGGAGAATATTTCACAGTACCTGCTTATCTGAGCCCCTACAAACAATGCAGTATAATAGTGTTTGCTGTGTTTAATGACATCTACCTGTACAAACACACTGGGAGAATGGAATTAACATCATCTCACTTCTAAAATGGAGAGTAAAGAACTTAATATGTAAGATTTGAAAAAAAAAAAACTCTTCTCATGCAGAGAGAAGTCTGACTTGAATAAAATTTGGAAGAAAATCTGTTAATCTGAGTGGTTATTATGACAACAGGTATGATATCCTCACTACAAAAGAGCATTTATCATTGTTAATAATATACAGATTTGAAACTGAGGCTCATCAAAAACAGTTCTGAGGAACAAAATCCAAGGGAAACTTATAAGTAATGTCTGAGTTTGGCCACTAGAGGACCTACTGTTCAAATGAATGTGTGACACTAGAAATGAGGAATCACATTCACTGTTAATTAAAACTGGCTGCTTTTACAAGGTCTGAACACAGACATTAACTGAGTGTTTGTACATCGCAGTGATCAGAAGAAACGACCCCTTTGACACATGATACTTTCTGTACATATTTACAGACTGTCAAAGAGACAGAGTTAAATGGGGAAAAAACTCAGGAGAAATAAGACATGACAACAAACAGTGACTTCCAGTCTGGATTTTGCATTAATGTATGATGAGGAGGAGCCTGCCTTGAACTGGCTGCACTGACTCTGAGATAAATCATGGGCCTGATTCTGTTCCACACAGTTGAGTTCATCCAGGCATCACCTACACCCCTCTCGCTATTGAGCTCTTTTCCCCAAATTTTTCTCAAATGTTTGGTGTTTTCACTCATCGGTGTAGGTCTGTCAAACAGATCCTGCAGACAAAGCACCTGTTTTTAACCAGGATGTCTGTGCCCTAATGGGACACGTCCCCTGATGTCACTCCAAGGGGACACGTAAGTGGTCTAAATGGCTCTTTTGTAAGCACAGATGTCTGTGTGGTCAGCCCATATGCTCCTCTGGTTAGCTTAAGTGCTGCTTTAGTGTGAAATTTAGGGTTAAAAAAGTGGCCTCTTACCCCAGCCCTGAACATGGATTCATTTTCACCCCCACCACTTAGAGAGTCTGTGGACAGCACAAATCCAGAGGGACAGGTTGATAGTATTACAAAGCAGCAAGACAACTGACAGTCAAGTAAATAACACTTATATGATAGAATTTTCACACGCAAGTAATGCGCTTTTTTGCTTCTCTGTAATTTCTTTAAAAAACTGATAATTTCATCACATGCCCCCTGACCCCTGAGAAGAATGTATCCCATGATAGTAAATCAGACCAATCATATTTTGGCTGTGCATGTTATGATGTAATATGCAGGTGTATTTGCAAGCTCAGTAAAAGGTTTTAAACTTTATTTCCTGCAAGAAAGAGGCCAGATAAAACTGTAAGAGGCTTCATAGTCATGCAGTCATTTGAACTGTGAGGGGGACACTTGTTCAGAGGAGCCACAACAAAATCACAGCCAATAAAAACAGAAGAAATTTTGTGATATCACACACAAAATATAGTCAAACCCCTCCATGTTTCCATTTGATGAATGGGACTGTAGCTTGTTACTTAAACCAATCAAGATATATGGTATATTGCTTAACTGATGGCTACTTCTCTGTCAGACAGTGTGCTGGGTCTTTGTATTCTGTCTGAATTTTAAAAAAGTCATCTAATTTGAAATTTAAATGTAAGTTAAGTTCATTCTCTGCAACAGAAAAGGAAAGCTTTGAATCTCCACCCTTCGAAACTAAAACATTATACGGCCGAGATTCCTGATCTGTCTCATTATTACAATATACAGTACTTTCACAGACTATCCATGCTCATATTGGACCATATAGACACGTACGCAGCAGCCTGCAAGAGTCGAGAGGTCGGGACGGCATTAGCCAGCATTCAAGGCCTTTTCACTCCCTGGAGAGGTTTTTGTTCAGCCAAAATCCCTGGGACTTTCAGCAAGCATAAAGGAAGTGCTGGCCTCAGCACAGCTTAATGGGTGAGGCCATGAGGACACACACACACACACACACACACACCGGAACACACATGCATGTGTACATAGAAACACAAATGCACATACACACATGCATGGCAGACAGTATGGATTGTTGTCACCACACACACACACATACAGACACACACACAAACTTACCCGCAATCAAATACTATTAATCAGTGGACCTGAGCTCATTCTAAAATAATGAATTCGCTTTTTTTCATTTATTTCATTTCATTTTATTTTCTTGTATAAAAAGCAGAGTGTTGGAGATTTTATTTCTTGTAAATATTAAGTCCAGCAGGGACAAAAGAGAATATATACTGAGATTCTTACTTGTTTATTCCCCAATTTTTTATTTTTTATTTCATTTTTCCAACAGAGATGTATTTTACTGGTATCTTTAGGTAATGCTTTGTAAAGGTTTGTTAAATGTAGTCACCTGCTCTTGAAACAGTTCCAGTATAATTCAATAGTGCAGTAGCACCGTGTCCTTGCAGGATCAAATATACCTTTTCTTCATATAAAGTTGTGCTAAATTGACAATAGCCTAAGGTAAGTACCAGAAAAAAATACTATGGAGTGTCCACAATAGATTTAGATTTCTCTTGTGTTGAAAAGTTTGGTCTGATAGTGGGACTAGAGGAAAGTTACAGGTTCAGCATTCATTCATTTTCTGCGGACAATGAAAATATACAGCAAATTTAGTTGGAATCCAGCTTGTTTTCAGTATCTGGAGTCAAGGTGGAACTAATGTTGAATAAACTGGCACATTTAGACCCTATTCTGTATGTTTGTCCAACTACCAGACAACAATTTTAGTCATTTTTGAAACCGTGTGTCCTTGTTTTCAAGTGGACAAAAGCAGCTTCTCATCGTCTGCTGAAGAACTTTTAACATTAACCAAAACTGCATGAGTTAGTTGAAACTCTTTCTGTGTTCCGAACTGACTTGTATAAAAATGAGAAACCAAAGGATTCTAAAATATATCTATTGATGACTATAAAATAATGCTAACTCTTTTTATGGTTAAAAGTCAGTATCCTCATCAGCTAATGATCCATTTACAGAACATGGAAATAAAGGTGCAGCATTGTTCTGGTAGAGCCAGTTTGCCCAAATATTATATGTGTGTGTATAATGGCTCGCATTAGAGCAGACAAATACACTGTTTAATCCATCTCTTAGAATTTTGCTCTCTCCCTTTAGGCTTCACTGTTTGAGGAAGGTATTTAGCAAACAGTCACTTGTTTTTGCTACTTTGGTTTGAGGAACAGCAACAGGTCAAGTGATTTTGGTTTCTTGACTCCAAATGGAAAAGATATAATTGAAAAAGAAAAATGTTAACCATGACAGAAAACAAGTATGGTACAAAAAGTTTATTCAGTAACAGTTCTGTAAACATCTGAGGTAAATTAACATTTACATCAACATGTTCTTTAACATAAGGTTCAGACACAAGGCACTTCTCTCACAGTCATTTTACAGTGGGAGTAATAGCAGGGGGTTGTTCTTCATTTCTAACACGTGGGAGTCTGTGTCCCTGCTTGTAGGGGCACCATGTAAAATCCCATCACACAACTTCTGTTCTCCATTGTTGGGCATGGTGTAAAAGCTGGAGTAGCCAAAATCCTCCCAATCCATATCCAGGACAGAAAAAGAACAATCACTTTAGATTCATTTCTTGTCCATTCCAAGTCTAATTTTGATTGTATTATTACCATAAATAAACAAAAATATGTTAATATCCCCAGTATCCCTCCTCCTAGGACACCGTTTGTTATTTTCCTTTTCTATTTATATCTTCATAACCTCATAACAGCGGTCTAGCTATCTAACTGTGCAAATCTTTATCTACATATTAAAGGTACTAAGAACAGCTTGGAACAACAAGGTTATGAAAAAACATTTCAGCATTAAAAATAAGTAAAATAAACTTTGTTTCAACTATTTTTAGAGACAAAGTTCAACATGTCTTTTTGGTAGAATTCTCTTTTCCCAGATTCATTAAAGGGTTGTAAAACTGATCTTGTGGTTGGAGCTATGATTATTAAGGTCAGGGGTGAGGTTCCCAAGCAAAGCTCTTTAAAAACCCATCAGGCATTGTGATCTCTTTGGCACAAACCTCTTTGGTTTGGTAAATATCTTTGGTTAAATCATACTTCACAGCTAATAACTTCTAAAAATAGACTAAGTGCTTCAGCTGCCATGGTTTGCTGAAGTTGTTTATTGGCACAGTTTGATCAGAGACATGTAAACATTTGACACAGTCAGCAAACAGCATATTTTCAGTCTCTACTTCACCCTATCCTTAACAAAATTAGTTGCTCTTACCTAAAATGTAGCTAATGTGCTCAAACTGATATACCTTTCACTGCATCTTGCTTCTCATTTGTCACCTCATGTTTTATATTGGTTTATAGAAGTAAAGTTGTTGCATTCATGGTTGAAAATCATTAACTTTAAAACTCAGATTTCTAAATATACACCTTGAGAGGCCACTGATCTCAGCATCAAAGGTCCTGACACTGAATTAATGTTATTTGTGGGCAGATACATTTGCCTTCTACATGGCAACCCATTCAGATTCCAAATCAAGCTAAAACTACTTTACTGTAAACAGCCTTAATCACAATCTGTTTGTTCTTGCTCAAATCAAATGGCATAGAGTCATAGCATAGGCAACAGTAAGACCACATAGTGGTCAAATGTAACAGACCTCTATCACTTTCTTGCTGAGTTATATGAGAAGATCCAGACTACTCTCATAACGGTTATATGAAGCAGAAAGTTAGCTTTGCTAAACTGGAAGCAGAGGGAAACAGCTAGCCTGGCTCCATCCAAAACTGTTGGTAGGCTAATATTAGAACTGTGGACAGAGCCAGGCTAACTGCTTCCTCCTGCTACCAGTTTTTATATACTAAGCTAAGCTAGGCTAACTGCATCCTGGCTGACCGTCTGTTCTTAATGGATAGATACGAGACTGGTAGTGGTCTTTTCAAACTCTTGGCAATAATTAACAAATTTGATCATGTGCTAAATATACTGCAACAAGCAATTAGCAGTGGCAGTTTAGAAGTTAACCTTGGTACTGAAAATCTAGCTTTATTCACTTAGGCCATGGCTTTGCTACCCAAAAGTCTGAATGCTAATCAAGTGTGATACTTAAATTTATGAACAAGTTCAAAGTTGCCATGAATGTATTTGGATGAACATTTCCAGTATCTAAATTTAGTTTTAAGTAATCAAGGCACTCTAAGATTTGAAAGCTGCAAATAAAATAAAATAAAATAAAATAAAAAATAAATAAATAAAAACAAAAACTCATGCAGCACAGCCAGTGTGTTCATTTAGGAGATGGTTATCAACCATGACATTGTGACAGTGTAATAATGATGCTGTAACAAAGTCATGGGTAATTCACCTGATGGTAAAACTTCTTACTCAAGGCGGTTAAAACTACAAAAACAAAGTCGACCGTGCAAGAAAGCTCCAGAAAAAGCTAGCATGTGGACAAAAACAACATTCTGTTTTTATCAAAATTTCTGCATACATTCATTTGGTTATTTTGGTTATGGTGTTCAAATGCTAATTCAGGCATGGTAAGTCATGTGATATACTCTAGCACTTTTTCTAGTATTTTTCAAGTATGCTAAATATAATCCTCTAATATTCTGCCCAGAAAGAAACACAAAGATGTACAAACCCAAAACACAGTTTGCCCCAAACCACTCTTCCTTGCTACTAGACTATATTTTTATTCCTGAATGTTGGATACAACATGAATAATTTGACTTGATAAATCAAAGCTGTTGGGAAGTTGCTGTAAGGCAACACTACTGAATTTATATTAGCCATTTTCGATGTTTTGTTTTTCTTTTTGGCAGGAATTAATGAGAGGAACAGGAAAAATGAACATTCCTATGTAGGATGTTAAGAACTAACAGAGAAATAAAATCACTTTTTAGATCATATTGCTCTCTTTTTTCAAAAAAAATCTAAAAGCTACTGTATATTCTACAGCTAGTCTGGAAAATTAACTTAGAGTCCTCCTATACAGAACACCTAGGGGAACTCGACAGTTCTGTAACACACTGCAAACACAAGCATCAGAAAGAAGGTGTACTGATTTTTATGCTCTGTTCAAGCTGCAAAGCTTCAAATTGCTCAGTAAAGAAATGTAGTTTAGCCCTTTATCATATGTTCATGTTTATTTGCATCAACCTTTCTAACATTGGATTTTTGTATAAAGTGACCAGTGGGGCCAATGTCAGAAAAAGCTGAAGCACTTTTGATTTTTGGTTTTCTGGGGAAAGTCTTAATAAACTGCAGCTTGATCAGAAACAACTTTTTTTTTAAATATAGGTAGTTCTGTATAATATCCTGTGGTGTCTATCAATACTATTAATCATTATATATTTACATATTTATAAATTTTATATAGTTTACCCTGATGTAACTGCAGAGATGTCATTTTGTAAACACTGAAACAAATTAAGGTCTCTAAACACACACACACACACACACACACACAACACACACACACACGCAGCCTGTGAAGCCTAAGGACTATGTCTCAGGGTGGGACTGCTTTATTGCTTTCCTCTAGTCATCCGCTCTGTCCTAACGCTGGTGCATCCCTCTCTTCATTGAAATTACAGGCTGGGTGAGAGCAGAACACACAGATGGACAGATTCAACAGACACACAGCTCCGTCATCACATCACAAGAAAAAGAAAAATAAAGAAACAAAAGTGCAAACCTCTCCTCTGATGTCTCCCAGCAAAGAAATAAAAGAAAGATGAAAGTAAAAGAATATAGTATTGCTGCCTCTATGCTCCCAAACTTATTAGTTAGTCCAATCATCATCATCATCATCATCATCATCATCATAACCTCTCCTTCCTCATGTCTGTGCTGGCTATTTATACTGTGGGTGTGTATGTAAGTGTGTATGTTTATGATCCCCAGTTCACGAGCCTGTACACCTTCTGTGTCCAACTTCTTTAACCTCTAAGCAGCCACCTGGTCACTGGTAGGGTCAGGGGTCAGGGGTCAGGGGGTTAAAAGATGAGAGTATGGCCAGAACAGTGAGTGGCAGCCATGCTGGCTCTTAATTTCTTGCTTTGTGCCAAGCAAGTAAACATTATAACAATGGAATTTCAGTACTGTAACACACCTTCTCCGATCCTCAGCCTCAAGCAGAGAAAATGCTGATTGTATCTCTTAAAGGAAAAATTCACATTGTTGGGGATTTTTGGGAAGTATGTTGATTTTCTCTACACTTACCTAGAGGATTGATACCTCTCTTGAATCAGTAAGGAGCTAAAGCCAGCAGACGATTAGCCTAGCTTAGCATAAAGACTGGAAGCAGAAGGAAACAGTTACCTTCACTCTGTTCATAGCTCAAAAATAGGACTACCAGCATCTGTAATTTGGTTGCTTCAACTGTTGACTTCTAATATGTTTGACATTTGCAGCAGTTTATCTACAATTTGTATGATGAACTGCATTTAAAACACATTTTTTAATGTAAATTTGCTGAATGAATTATATTAGTTTTCTAGTAGATTTTATTTAGACACATCTGTCAACCATGGTGGCTTTGCAGACATTTTGCCATTGGTTTGTCGACACTTCTGTATTTCTTTTCACCAAAAGGAGGGTTTATCATGGCTGTTAACAAATCCTGATGTCTCATTTGTGGTGAGTGGTCTGTCAGTGGGCTGTTTCCCTGTTTCCAGTCTTTATGCTACGCTCAGCTTGTTTGTAACTCCAGTTAACACACAAAAATGAGAGTGCTAATGAGCTCCTAATCTCACTCTCAGCGAAAGAGTGAATAAACTTATTTCCTATTATGTCAACGAGTACTTAAACAGCACAGGCCAAATATGGTTAGCGTACATTTTAGTCTGAGATCTGGCTTCATTGTTTGATTATTTTCTAATTTAGAAAAAGTTGCAAACTGACTGGAGTCAACACTGACTGAGTCTCGCCTGCAAAATGGTTGATGCCTATGCCTCTGTGTTATCAGAGTTGTGCTCAAAATAAGCGTTAAAATCAATGGATAAAATTAACATTATTCATACAACAACCACATAAAGGTATTTTTAAAATGTATGCTTTGTCCACTGTACTGATCTACTGGTGTGACTGATTGCCTGCCTGAACAAAATGAAAATAAATGAATAACAGAATACCTAGAAAAGAAATACCCTGAAGACTCATATTTATAAATAATCTTACAATTATTAAAGTGTCTTTTACAAAATTCTTTAGTCATAATAACCTCCCTTTCTATTTTTTTTTTCAACCAACTACTTCACTATATAAAAGTCCCTAAGTTAAAGCAAGTGTCACTGTTACATATCTTCAAGACTCAGCAGAAAAAACATCTAATTGACAATGCCAAAATGTATCATTATTATTATTATGTTTTTTTTCTTTTTCTATCCTTTTTTTTTTGTTTTTTGATCATAAGTTTTATTTTATTTTTTTATTTATTTTACCTGTTCTTTGAATCGTCTTCTTTCCTCTCCTGAACATATCCATTGAGCTGTATTATTCTGTGTCTTTTACTATGATGCTGTAAGTGTGCAACAGTGCTGCGCCTCTTGAATCACTTACAATAATCTTTGAATAAGCATGATGCTTTAAAATGTCGGTAAATGATAAAACGTTACTTACTGCAGGATTTCTTCAAGGCCCCTATGAGGTGAAGTCTTAAAAGCTGAGTTGACTTTGACATATTGTTACTGATATGTAGACAGGGCATCAGCAGGGTGCCGTCAGTGTAATCTGGCCAAACTCCTTCTATCCTTATTTCTAGTTCAAAATTCTAAGATTAAAATAAGCAGCCACCTCCAGCTGCATGTCTATTTGTGAACGTCTGCCTTACACAGCGTCAGTCTGTTGCTGGAGGGCATGCTTGTGTGGTTTCATGTTGAAAAAACTGCATATGTAGGGTTTCTATGTGTACACAGCATATATGTAAGGTGTGTGAGTGTGTGTGTGTGTGTTTTAGCTACACTGCCAGGTCATCAGGGCGAGCTCGGACGCTGCTGCTCTTGCTGGCCCGACTTGGCTTCCGGATGTCTGTCACCGGGGCAGATGGAGGCTGGTGCATCTCCGCCCTGGTAACCACGGTGAAGTCGTCACGTGGGACCATACCAGGTGCGGCGGTGTTTTCCTCATCCACCGCTGTCTCCTCCGGCGAGAGGGAGGAAAGAGGGGTATTACGAGGAAGTGTAGGGAACATTGAGAGCTGCTCCTCTTGTGAAGGTGGTGGAGTCATCTCTTCCAGAGGAGAGGAGGAGGCGGGAGGAGAGGGAAGAGGAGGAGGGTAGGAGGAGGTGGAGTTTTTTCCATTCAGATTGTGGAGCTCCAGTGCCATGTTGCTCCAGTTCTGCTCCATTGGAGTCAGCTGCCTGTGGCTTCCAACGCTCACTTTGTCACCATTGCTGTAAAAGGAAGCGGGCAGGGACTCCAACAGGAAGTCGTCTGGGTGGAACGCTGTGCCGTCCATCTTGAGCTCAGCAGGCACAGGGGCGGTGGCCATGTTAGGGTTTAAAGAGATCACTGTTGGAGAGGCTTCTGATGGACTGTAGGCTTCTCTCTCAGCCGCTCCAACCCCCACCACGCTCACATTGGTGTATGTCGGCAAACAGTTGAGCACTGACGGAGAGCTCTGCTCAGGAATGGTCTCCGCGTCTCCGGGCTCGTCCGCACCCAGCAGCAGCGACTCAGTGTCGGGTACAAACTCGTTGGTGACCCCCTGCTTGACTTTCTTCCAGCCCAGGTGGTAGATCTCTAGCAGGTTGAGGACCAGAGAGACACAGGCAACCGCCAGCATGAAGATAATGAAGATTGTCTTTTCAGTGGGCCTGGGATAACAAACAAACAAAAATAGATTTAATTCACACATAACAACCACTGAAAATTAACAGAATAGAAAATGAATAACAAAGGTAATAATGCATAAAATATGAAAACAATTGATCACATTTGTAATTTTGTTCAATTTGTGATCATGTTTATGTTCTTGTATCTTTTGGAATAATGCTTTTTAGGTTGTTAGAATGACTGTTGTCTAAACCGCTCCCTTGATCAGCAATAGTCCAGTGATAGCTTAGCAATGGCAACGAGGCACAGCAGCCTGTCAAGCTTTGGGTTCCTCCATGCATTAAAGCAATTTATGTAGGGCTTTAGGCACTAAAACAGTTTCAATGGTCTATTTTAGCCTTTCCAAAACCAAAACCACAAGAACAAAGTGTAAAAAAAAGGACACTATCTGTAAGTTGCAACTGCTTAACTATCTTAGGCTACTACCTACAGTAGTTGTACTTTAGTTGTAGGTTTATGGTAAAAAAAGAAAAAAAAAGCACCTTTCACAACTAGCACAATCACTGTGTAGTATGTCCCACTGTGTGGAAGCTGGTCCTGGATGCTATCAGGGCTTAGGGTAACATTAGATAATTCTGTCCTGCTCTTTATTGGATTTGGCTAAATGTACCCTGCAGCAACCCAACCAAGTTAGTCCTCAACCCAAAAGCTTACCCTATTGTTCAAAAGTGAAAATAAACTAAAGACACAAAAAAGTATGTTAGCTAAGCAGCCACGCTCAATTATGTTTGAACAAAGCAGTCCGAACCTGCATTTTTCCTCGTATTTCCATGTCTTCCACATGGACCATCAACTGGTGATGATGCTGACTTTTTGCATGTAGCTTTAGCCTCAGTGTTTTAGCACAATATCATGCAACTTTTCTTTCAGTCTCAGATCATGTGTGTAGGCATGTTGTAAATTTCCCCGTTGTGGGACTAATAAAGGATCTTATCAAATGCATATTTGAGATTCCTGGGTTCTTGTTTTAAAAGGGGTCAGCTGGAAATAGGAGCAACAGGTGTCATTTCAATCAGCAAGATGACTGAAAATGAGACTATTTCTGTCTAAAATCAAGGACCTATTTTTTTCAAGCTGTCAAGAATTTCCAGTGGTAAATTTGCCACCTTTATCAATGTAAACTGTATATGTGGACAGCTTGACAGGTGTAGCAACAGTAATTGTGGGGTGCAAGGCTTAGTCAATAGTCAATTTAAAGAAATAATGTGCAACCTGAAGAGGTTTCAGTGAGGTGGAAATTTTGGTCTTGCATTGCAAATGAACAAACACACAGACAAACAAATAGGAAGAAAATCAAGACACAAAGAAACAAGTAAAACAGACAGATCCTCTGAGAAAATCCTGCTCTCTAACCTGGAGATGAAGCAGTCCACAGTATTGGGGCAGGGCCAGCGGCCACATTTATAGAGCGGCCTCAGGTGGAAGCCATAGAGGAAGTACTGTCCCAGGATGAAGCCCACCTCAAACAGAGTCTTGAAGATGATGTTGAAGATGTAGGTCCTCAGTAACGCCCCGCGGATCCGGATCTTCCCATGCTCATCACGAATTGGTGGCTTCTCCTTTTTCCCACCTCCTCCTTTTCCATCACCGACTCCATTGTGATAGAGGGGGTCATGGTCTTCCTGGTGCCGTCCGGCCTTTCTGAGCTCCTCCTCCCTCTCCCTCCTCTTCTCCTCCATGCGGACGATGTGCAGCACATGGCCCAGGTAGATGAGGGTGGGCGTTGAGACAAAGATGATCTGCAGCACCCAGAAGCGGATGTGGGAGATGGGGAAGGCCTCGTCATAGCAGACGTTCTCGCAACCGGGCTGTTGCGTGTTACAGGTGAAGTCCGACTGCTCGTCTCCCCAGACCTCTTCGGCTGCTGCGCCCAGCACCAAGATGCGAAAGATGAAGAGGACAGTCAGCCAAACCTGGAGGGGAGGATGGAAGGATTAACAGATTAATTAATCAGCTGTCGGCCCAGACTGAGGAGGTCAGATACTAATGTGCTAGATTTTAGAGTCAAAGAGGGAACTAAGTCAACTCTATCCCCAGTATTGAACATTTTTCCAATTCTTGCTTTCTACTGTATCTGTGCATGGCAGCTACACAGTGTTCTCCAAAACTGCTAAAATATCATATTCATCAAGTTAATCATTCATCAGTCACCTTTCCAATCACAGTGGAGTGTTCTTGAGCATTCTCCAGCAGCCGCCCTAGAAAGCTCCAGTCACCCATGCTTCACTCGATTTTCTAGCCTGGAGAGAGAAACAAGAGTCTGTGAGGAGGGGAGCAAACTTCACTCTACATAAATAGTGCATTTATTTGGAACTACTTTCAGAAGCGAATTAATACACATCTTGAGCACTAGGAGTAATTATAAGACCATATAACATAGCTGAATTTTTTCAGTTTTTGGACAATAACTGAGTGCCATGACACAGAGGAATGAGATATCTCTATCTCTGTCTCAAGTTATAAAGTTCATTAGCAGAGTAAATCGTAAACAGCAATTCAAGGACAGTTGTGTTATCAGCCTTGTAAATCTAAATGACTCAATGTTGTAGGTTTAGAACTGACAGGTGAGAGCAAACAACAAAAATGTCCATTAAAAAACATAATAAGCAGACTTACTAAAATATTGTTGTATTGTCAGTGATAAATCCATCGACCAGAGATCAGAAGAAAAACAATATCTGGGAAGGAGAGACAAAATGTTCTTGTCAATTCTGTACGTCAGAAATCACACAAAATTCTCATCTATGTTCAAATTAACTGTTTTTTTTGGGGGGTGGGGGTTTGCCAGGTGGCAGCAGCAGCTGCTGTAAACACAGCACTGACATACCACCACCTTTTAAATTGATATTTCAAACTTGACACCTGATGAATGGATAAACAGTAAGACCAATATTCACTTTCTGAGGGAAATATTCACTAAGTTCACAGTGTAATGGCTAACTTTTGTTGCTAGGCAGGTTGTTTACAGTAGGGTTGCTCCCTTCTGCATCTGAAAATGAGATTGATGAGAGTGAATCAAAACATTAAAGCTGCCGACTATAAAACCAAAACAATGAGCTGAAAAATGCTAAAATGCTCCACTTGAGCGTCTTTCAGCTTGTTGTTTTCAAAGCTGAGAGGAGCTGCAGAGTCAGGGATGATTATCTGTGAATTCATCACAAGTGACCCCTTTCACATTTACTGTGAGTAGTCTTGTGATTCTTAACATTGTTAACATAAAATACTGGCTAGAGTAACATGCACTACTGATATTACAGATAATAATTGTTGTCATAACTGCAAACTCTCTGGTGGATAAACTGTAATGGAGACACTTAAGAAACCAAGGCTGAAACCACAACACTAACATCCACAGTCTCATATTGTGATATGATAGGATAAAATGTGATACTTTATGACTGCATTTCCAAATTGGCAAAACATAACTAGAAAGACAGAATTAAACTACATATATCTCTATATTACTCTGCAAATGTGCATATGTTTGTGTTTATGCATGTAAGGAAAATCTGTTACGTCCATGCCTGTTTCTTACTTTATACATGTACATTTGCATGCAGACGTGGACATATTTGTGTGTAGTTGTGTGTGTATGCGTGTGTCTGTGCTGCAGGGCCGGCTGGCTAGTGGACAATGGCTGGCCATCTGTGGGAAGTGAATGAGTGGATAACAGGTTGTCCCTGTTGAATGCTGGACTCATCACATCCCAGGAATGCTGAGGAGGGCAAATGTTTGCCTGGGATCGACTGATACTGATACTGACACACACACACACACACACACAAATACGTACACACTCTAAGTTACAGTAGCATACATCGCTAATGTATATCTAAGCCACCAAACTGAATGTAAAGCCAGTCACAACTTAATTTACTTCTATATGAGCTGTAAACCCAAGACTTGAATCTGGTTTGCTCTCATGAGAATACATCATCAGTCTTAAAACCAGGTACCTGTCTAATAACACATACACACACACAGAAAAGAATAGTGCACGCAGATTATAGAAAAATATTAACTTCCTTTAAGAGTACAATAATGATACCACAGCTTATTCCAGACAATATAAGAGCATTATAAAATCCATGATAGAGTACCACAGACAAACTCAAAGTTCATATGGCAAATATCACTGAGGTGTAATGAAGTTGTGTTCTGTTGCATTGTCCCTTTACTACAGTAAAAGATTCTAAATCCACCTCCTTCAATGAGCATTCAGCATCTCTGCTGAAGCAGAATCTACACACATTATGTAACTTTTCCAAAATCCTACAGCTGTTCAAAGACAGAATCATATTCTCAGCTAACAAATGGAGAGACTAATTAAGCGCCTACTGATTATCCAATCTACCGTAACAGTGGCATGTGTACATATACATGATGTGTTGACGTGATGAAATACCATCTGTCACGACAGACAATAGAGAAGCTGCCAGATGGACATTGTCCTGGCTAGCGTGTGCTTTTGATGGATCAGAGGTCTTTGTGCTAAAACAGCCCAAATAGTTAACTCTTGGCCTGCCATTTGCACCCTGAAAACTTTTTAAGATATCCAGATGGCGGTGATGTTCAGATGAAACTCGATTCTGTTCATTGCCCAGTTTATCAGGTAACCTGAATTTAGTTTGACACACATCCATGAACATTAGAAATCAGTTAGATTAGCCGAGGTAAGTTCACATAGCTGGGTTACTCTATGTATTCATCATGTGTTGAAGAGATGATGCTAAGGACTGATAGGACAGGGACACAAGTGAACAAGGATACACAGGAATGCATATAAAATGCCTGAAGGTATATGAAGTGTGCAAAGGTATGTAATAGGGTGCATAAAGTTGCACAAAAATACAAAAAGGTGTGTTAGTTATTGTACAAAAAAGGGAATAAATGAGTGTAAAGGTACATAAAGGTGAATTAAGGTGTGTAATAGCACAAATGTAAACAGAGATGAAAACAGGTGTGCAAAAGTACACAGCATTGTGAAAATGGTGTATAAAAGTGTAGTATAAATGTGTATAAAGATGTATGCAGGCAAACCCGTGGTGAAGACTCGATAACGTCTGAGCTTTGTGTCCAAAGAAAACATTGCGAGTGAAACACCCCAGAACAGACAGGGAATATATAAATAATCATTACAACAGCTTGGTCGCTAAGATTAGTTTGAATTGTGATTAGTTCACAATTCAAACTAATTATGATGAAAACTTTGTGGTGAATTTAGTTGGTTTTCACTTTTACTTTGTTCTACAGCAAATCAAACATCAGAGTTCCAACAAACAGTAAGAAGTTTATCCTGTTGAGTAAGTGTTAAAATAACTGGCATAAGGGAAAACATGAATGACATTAGGTCTGTTTAAAACATTTTATATTCCAATAGTGGATAAATCAATCAATCTTTTAATAGCTATTATACAGAGGTAGAAATATAGTGAACCAATAACTGAATCAATCAGGACACAAAAATGGAGGTATAGTAGCCCTAAGAGGTTATTAGCATAATGTCTGAATATTGTTTTGGTCTGCCAAAACTTTAGGCGTGCGCTAGGAACACTGGTTTAAAGTAGGGTGTGTACATATTCAAAATACAGTATTCCTTGTCAGAAATAGAGCATTGTGTGTGTGTGTGTGTGTTTTTTTAAAGATTACGTGTGTAACTTATTTAAATACATGAAAAGTTACGAGAAAGTTTCTCTTATTCACGTCATGAGCCACCGTCTAAAAGAGAACAGGATGACTGGCAAAGGGGAGACAAGTTAACTTTTACAGTTTAAATTGTCGTTCAGGACGCACTTTAGTGTGTTTTTTCATGCTAACAATGAAGTCTTAAATCTTAACTCTGCGTTAATGTGCTGGTTTTCTTCTCTTTTTTTTCAGAAACAGACTTCATGGAATATTTGTGGCTTCCTGTCTGTCGTCTTTCCCACAGGGAAGTGAATGCAGCATGAGAGGTGCTGATAATCCAGCAGGTGGAAGGATGATAATCCCTCCTCTTCCCTCCCACTTCAACTAACACCATCACTCCAGCATCCACCTGCTTACCGCTCTCCTCTGAAACACGTCTCCCTCCGGGCAGCGCGCTTCTTCTCTCACTTCTTTCCTTCTTCTTCTGTCTTTTACTCCCACGGGTGGGCTCGAGGCGACCGAGCGAGGAGTCGGTGAGATTAGTGGGAGAGGAGGGGGGAGGGAGAGAGAGAGAGACACAGAGAGAGAATTACAGAGAGTTACGGCGAGAGAGAGTTAAAAAAAAAAAAAAAGACACGAGGCTAGTCTAGTCTAAAAAAAGGGCGCGTGTGGAACCTGTCCCGCGAAGGCGAAGCGCAGCGGCTGCGTCCCGCGTGGCCAAGGCCATCCGCCACTGTCACACATTGGTGTCCCCCCTGTGCATGGGGCGCACGAGGGGGGTGGTGGGGGGAGGTACGTGTTTGTGTGCGCGAGCGTGTGCGTGTATGTGTGGGCAGAGGCTCCACTCAGTATCATTTCTGACAAACTACATTTAAAACAAAACAAAAAAGTACTGAGGTCTGTTTTAATTGATAAAATAATAATATTTATTATTACTGTTAAAGTAGCAATAATATAAGTAGTTTTATATAGGCTACTTTAGTTCAAAGTCATGTAGGCTAGAGGTAGTAGGCTAGCAGTAGGCCTAGCATTATTAGTACTAGAACTAGCTGATATTTAATAGTAGCCAAATATTTGTTGTGGGGTTGTATTGGAAATATGGATGATGTTTCAAAATTGGAAAAAAAGAAAAAAAAAATGGCGGTGAAAAACGTAATTCACAAATTTAAATAATAAATAATCAGTATAACAAAAATGTCAGTGTCTTGCATGATTTTATTTCTGAACAAATGGGCTGGCAAAGGTTTAGTCAACAAACTATTTAAATATGGCTTCAACAATTGTTGGCTCTATACATCGGACTTTTCTGTAACTGTATTGTGTCAGAGACTCCCTCAGGGCGAGGAAGCCATGGACCAATCTATGGTGCCTGCTGGTCACCAGTAGAGGTCAACAGAGTACATACAGTTCACACAGTAGATGTAAATGGAAATAAATCCAGTTCATTTAACTGTTTTGCTTTAATCTTGAATTACAGCATCAGCACCGTAAATAGCAGAAAAACATTAAGCCTAGTTCCAAACACACAGCTTTCCCAAATACCTAATCCTGCCCCAATCAAACACAGAAATATGAGGGCTCAACTAAAAATAGAAAGTTGTTAGTTGAATATATCCCTATAACTGTGGTCTGGATAATAGCTGTTGAGTAATTAAATTATTTAAGTATGTCCAGAGTATAATTCTTCTAATGTAGTTTAGCACTTTGTAATAACACTGTCACAATTCATCTGATAATATACTGAAGTAAACACTGACTTGATTCTTTGCATGTAGTTTATCAAAAGGTGTGCACCTGTTTCAATTCAACTTGAGTTAATTTTCACATAAACATGTGGTTTAATGCACTGTGTGGCTCTAACTGTATGTGTTCCTCTGTGATCTGCTTGTGTCACCATGTTATATTGAGTCAGTCAGTTTTGTTTTCCCAGATAAGCAGCATTCTTAATGTGATATGAATCTTTAATAAAACCATTAGAGTAATATGAAATTAATATAAGATCACATTTTATTTGTGGAAGTGAAGTGAGAAGTGGTGAGTGTGTTTACATTCAATGAATTGTTATTCAGTGAATCCAAGAAAAATACACTTTTCTGTATGTGTGTACATATTGTAGGTGTGTAGCTGCTAGTCAGTGCTCACATTTTTTCCTCATGCTGTTTTCTTGCTCCCCAATAGATGGCATGATAACCCTAAATCCTACAGTACCATTATTATACACCGATCAGCCACAACATTAAAACCACTGACAGGTGAAGTGACATTGATAATTTCATTACAATACAATGTTCTGCTGGGAAACCTTGGGTCCTGACAGCAGGACAATGCTCCCACCACACCACAAAAACTGCTCAGAAAAGGTGTTGACCTGGCCTCCAAACTCCCCAGATCCCAATCTGATCCAGCATCTGTGAAACCTACCTATTATTGTGTAGGTTCCCCCTCTTGCAGCCAAAACAGCTCTGACCCTGACACCCTCTGACACCTCTGAGGGTGTCCCATGGTGTCTGGTACCGGGACATTGGCAGTAGATCCTTCAGGGCCGGTGGGTTGCAGGGTGGGGCCTCCATGGATGTGGCTTGTTCCAGTGTATCCCACAGATGCTGGATCTGCTGTCAAAGTAAAATCCAGATGAATGTCAGGACCCAAGGTTTCCCAACAGAACACTGTACTTTAACAAAATTATCAATGTTATTCACTTCACCTGTCATTGGTTTGAATGTTGTGGCTGATTGGTGTAAATACATAATCTTCCTTTGTCTATTTTTGCCCATTACATTAGAACATACTGCCTGTGTAACCAGATATCACATTATACAACTATACTAACAGAAGTTACAACTGAAGACAAATTACTGACACATACTCTCAAACAGCATTGTGTAAAAATACACTTTGAGTCACTGACATCCTCTCCACCCTTTAAATGTTACATTTCAGGTATCATAGAAAATGTCCACTTTTGCTGTATTTACACAGTTGGGTCATTCACATGTGCTCCACTTGTAATTATGCAGCTTTTAAGTGTTTTAAGTCTTTTGAATGTCTCTCTCCTGTGTGTATCATCCTCCTTGTCGCTGCTTCTTCAGGTTGAGACGAGTAACTTGTGGTTTGTCTTGGTCTGTGTCCTCTCTCTGCTGGATTTGCTGCTTGATTTCCTCTCCTTCTGACCACTGACACCCCTGAAAAAGAAGAAAAGAAGAAGGTATATGTGAACTGAAAAATGTGATAACACAGTTGAATGAAGGCTGTCAAATCTCAACAGGCTTCAACATATTTATCTTGTATGAGCTGATCAGACTCATAGACAAGTGGAATACACAAATTCAAACACTGACAAAATTGACTAAATGATTAATAAATTAATCGGTTGATTAATCACCTGACTGTCTGACTGATTAATACTTCTACCTAGTGACAGCCTTGGCAACAAGATAGGCAAGTTCAGCCATGTTGAGGACCATGCAGATGGAGGAGGCGGTGGCCATGAAAACAGTGAAGATGGTTTTCTCAGTGGGGCGTGAGATGAAACAGTCCACCAGGTTAGGACACGGCCACTGGTCACACTGCACCAGCCGTGGCATCTGGAAACCATCGTACACAACATACAGGGCGTACCTGGACAGACAGAGACAAACACTGTGTGTTTATGCCAAACCAGCAATATGTCAGGCTGACAGAAAATCAGAATGACAGATCTTACATGAAACCTCCCTCAAACAGCAGCCTGAACACCAGGCTGCACGCGTATGTCCACCAGAGGGCGCCAGCTATTGGGAGTCTCCGCTTCTTCAGCGTCTCCAGCTCTTCTTCCTGGCTTTTGTTGCTGAGAAAACCAGATTTTCCAGAACCCTGTCACACAGGACATGACATGAAGTTAAAACAAGACACAGCTGTATAAGACATGACACAACTCATTAAGACAGACCATCATATGACAAGATAAAAGGACATGACATGATATGACACTACAACACTACAGACAAGACAAAACGTGACGTGACGTGGTAAGACATCAGGTGACTAGATAAAAGACACAAGAGGACAAAAAAAGACAAGACATGACCTGCCATGACAAGAGAGGACAAGATACAAGATAAGACCAGAAAAGACTCAGCTAGAAAACACATGACTAGCAAAGGCAGGACAAAATTAGACAGGATGTGAAAGGACAAAACCCAAACACAACAAAACAGCACAACCACAAAAGATGTGACAAAATATGAGATGACGTTACAACAGTGTGGACATGACATTACAATACAAGACAGGACACAGGACAAGTCATGACGGGAAACAGAATGGGAAAGTTAAAGAAGACAAGACATGACTAGAGAAGACATTGCAAGACACACGTCAAACTGAAAAAAAGACAAGACACAACCAGAAATGATAAAACAAGACACACAACAAGGGATGGTGTAACATTGTATGACATAACATTTTATGAGACAGTAGGTTTTTCTCCCAACAGAATGGTTTTGAATGGACAAATGTGAACAGCACACAGACCTGCACCAGCCTCTGCTTATCCCTGTGGTTCCGATAGCCCACATACATTGCAACCAGGAGTGTTGGTGTGGACACAAAAACAAGCTGAAGACACCAGAGACGGATGTGGGACACAGGAAAGAACTGATCATAGCAAACATTTTCACAGCCAGGCTGAAAAACAGAGAGACAGAGACACGATGAGAATAACACTGTTTAGCTTACTGTGTATCCCTGTGTAGAATAGTAATATTTTTCCTGCTCCAGTGAAGTGGGAGGTCAAAGATCAGTAGAGCAGCGTCTCTGGAATATGGATGTATTATGTTGTGGACATGCTAAAGATACTCTGGGTGCTGTTCTATTAATGGTCAGTCCTTCCTACTAATGACATCTCATTCCTATCATTGTCATTCCTGTATTTCTTATCCAGAGTGAAAAATGTATCATACTGATGAAGGATGAAGAACAGCAAAGAATTTTATCTTGAGCTTTTAAATATGTGTAATATTAATGACAATGTTTTCCAGACACTTCCAAACTGTAAAATTAGCTTTCATTAATTCATTCAACATTTTCTCAAACAAGTTTTAAACAAATGATTATTAGATCATCTGTCATAAAGTCGATAAAGAGATTCAGTGATGTAGGTTACCAGCAACATTTAGCTAAAGTTAGAAAATATTAGGCACATTAGCTACTGGTCATACAAAACATTTTATTGTATTGAATTATAAGAGGGTGTATTTTATTACATCTCATTTGTAACAGCAAGGTTGTGTTATTTTTTTCTCTCCAAAAGGTACAGTCGCACTTTATTGCATTTATTAGCAAACATTTCTGTAAGAGCTACAAGGGGTGTATCAGTGTTCCCAGGGTTCTGTGTTCCCCAGTTCAGTATTCTGTTACCACACATTATCTCTCCTATTATGTTTGAGTCAAATTTGACTTATTTCAAGTCAAAATATTATGCTTTTTATTGGAACAAGGTTTCAACACAGCTATATAAACACAACTGTTACTTAAAACCCATTTGAAGTGTGGGACTCTTATTCTGAGAATCACAGGGCAGTGCTGGGGAACCGAAACCCCTTTGACAGGTTCCCATAATAGCCCATGTCATATTACGAAAATACATAGCTGGGGAACATAGGACCTAGCAAACATAGGACCTTCAGAGAGCACATATGTAGAACTTGGGAACACAGGCTCCTGGAAGCATGGGACCCTTTGTCATGTTCCCATTATGTGCCATGTAAACAGGGACCCTGAGAACACAGTAATGACTCTGAGCTGTGTATATAAATTTAATTAGCACTATCCAAAAACATAAAGATAGATATAAAACTGTATATACGATTGAACGTAACGATATTAATGACTGGGTACCCTACCTGTAGTGTGTTACAGGTGAAATCAGACTGTTCATCTCCCCAGACGCTCTCAGCAGCAACAACCAGCACCATGACCCGGAAAATAAACAGTACAGAGAGCCAGACTTTACCTAGGCTGGTAGAGTGACGGTTCGCCCCGACCAGCTGAGCGTACAGAGCAGGCCAAGACATCCTGGGGAAACAGATGGGGGAATGAGAATGGGAAGAATAACGTGAAAGTCAGAAAAGTGGCATTTTTACTAGAGGGTTGCTGGTTCAATCTCAGTTTGCCGGGAAAATCTGGAAGGGAAGGTGAATACAGTAAACATAGTGTTCTCTAATTACTGTTGCAGGTTTTACTGAGTCCTTTGAGCTGCATCTGACAGCGACACAGATGGAAATTTAGAAGGAAGTCAGTGGCAACAGATGAAAGCAGAAAGGGCCGATGAAACAAAAGAGAAGTTTGACAGAGGAAGAGGATGAAAAGGAATGAAAGTGAGAGGAGGAGGAGAGAAGGCCCAGGCCAACATTCATGTGAACTGATGAACCTCTCTGCCCACTGTGGACTGTACTGAACTGAGCCCACTCAACTAAAAACACACTGAGCACACTGTACAAACCCACATTACTACAGTCCTCACCATTCACACTCTGAGTGATTTATTGATTTCACTGATAATTTAAATCAGATGTATTATAATGGTGTGACAATCATAATATGTATATATGCATATTACATTCACCGACAGCAGTTGTTTTCATTTGTTAAAATGCTGCATAAAAGTGTTGGAAATATTATTACCAGGATAAATAATAATGATGATGATGATGATAATTAATCTAAAATTATGACTTTTTGAATCAAAAAGATAAAGTCGTTTTCTCACCTTGTGTCTCAGTCAGGTTGTTTGCAGGAGAATATTCCACATAGTCCTCTCCAGCATGAGAACAGACTCACAGCTCAGTGTCACATCACTGCTGACATGATGAAAATCAAATGAAATTAGAGCGTGGGATCTAAGATACTGAACCAAACACAAACCTGCAGCGCCTGGTGCCTTTGCATGAAGTGAAAGATGCGCCTCTAACTGTGAAGTCAGCCAGAATAGAATATGATGACTTCCTGTGAGGACTTTCAAAATAAAACCTGTTGTAGAGGAAGAGGCTAAACAAATGGTACAGAAGTAGAAATGCAATAACATGGTAAAGCAGTTTTTATATAATTCAGTTACACAGTCACTAATAATGAACCATTAATAATATATCCTGTGCTTGTCTGTCATGTATGCATGATGAACATTTCTGTTCCTAATGGAAACAGTAAAATATACTAAAATATATTTATATGTTTAGAAACTGATGTTGGTGATCACTTCAATGTGTCATTTCCAGAACAGCTGCCAGCAGCTGTTTTTCCAGATTGAAAGCCAGATGTGAAGACCCGGAGCAGCCCAGCAGGTGAGTTACTGCAGCATGTAGGTGGTAGTTAGTTCAGTAGAGGAGAGAACTGCCATTTTGTAAAGTACAATTAAAAATGACTCCTGTCCAATGCAACTGTCTGTTGGCTACTAGTGGTCTTGACCTTGGGCTCATTTTTGACGTTAAAGTCTGTAGACTCCAATGATACAGAGGTCAGAACCAAAGCAGCACAGGCTGGGAAATCCTACATACTATGACTTTAATTCCTTAATATGGGTCGCACTACAAAAACACTGGTTCATATACTTCCCATACTATACATGTCTAGACCTCCCTGCCTCCTAAATACCCATCACTTCCAGTGTGGCTGTAGGGATACTCAATCAGTCTCAACAGCTATTTGTTACAGAACTCATGTCCCCTATAAGACTTATTGTAATAGCTTTGTTGATCTATCCAGTTTCACATGCCTGTGGATTCTTAGTCTTGTTTTTCCAGGATTTCTGTTACAATAAGTCTCAAGCCAAAACCAAGACATCATCAGGGTTTTTTTGTTTTTTAACTTGCAAACTTCCTCCAAAGCTGCAGTAGAAAGAGAGGGAGCTGCTTCACACTTCATGTTGACATTAGTTGGAGTCCCCCTGTAATTATGCCATGGCAAACACGTTACATAAATTAGCTTTAATGTTGGATATACAGTAAAAAGTTCAGTTCAACAGTTACCATCTATTGTACCTACAGGGAGCCCATACAGTGTGAAGTCAGACGATTGAAAGAACAAAGTTGCATTGTAGTGTAAGGTGTGTGTGTGTGTGTGTGTGTGTGTGTGTGTGTGTGTGTGTGTGTGATCTCTCTGTGACTGTAACTGGACACAGGTAGAGAGCCACAGTGACTTTTCAGAGCCAGACCATCACTTGGCAGCGTTCAGGCTGCAGGACAGTGCAGCTCTGTGTGCAGCTAATGACTGAGACCAATGAGCTTTTCCCACTGTTTGTTGACGTGTGGGAGCAAAAAACCAACTTCCTCGGTTTACACTCTGGATGCACACAACACTGAAATGAAAACTTTTGAAGAGGCTGCAACATATTCTGCAGACTCTGCTTGAGCTGTGGTGTTGGGGATATAACACTGCACCAGCATGTTGTTTTAGAATTACCTGTTTTTGTGACTAATGAAGCAGGAGTTGTTGTTGGTGAACTGCAGGCTTTGTGTTTAGATTCTCCTCTGTACCACTGCACATAACATGATCCTGCAAAATGAGACAGAGAGGGCGTCAGTGATTCTAATGGAGTCATTAGGGGAAATAACAGTGACTGTTATTCCTGATGCATATCAATGAATGGATATCAGTGTCAGCACCAGACTCAAAGAGCCACTGTTTGATCTCTCAGTCAGGACAGGGCTAAAAAAAAAAAAAAAAAAAAAAAACACACACAGAGGGAAAAAGGCTGGTGGATTGTTTCAAGCGGGTCCATGCCATCCATTCTGATGAGGTGGTGGTGGTGATGGTGGCAGGGTGGAGGGGTCACACAAAGTGAATGAGTAGGGACAAAGAGAGAGAGGTAAAATAGAGCCAATTGTTTGAGTAGCTCCTGATCCCTGATCAGCCAGCCAGCAGGAGAACAGAGGGGGCCAGTGTCAGGATACACACACAAGCACACTGTACAACGCTCACATATATGTTACCCAGAAAACTACACACACGCACACTGTAATTAGTGAGGGGGAGAGCAGCATGTGACCGAATAGCAGGTCTCGGTTCTGTAGGTGGACTTGGCTGACTGATCCTGGACCAGCCCCTCTACTGTATGAAAGTCTGTGGAAGTGCTACAAGATGTCTGGTGATTTCTGGAACTTGCAGATTTTTCTCTGCAAGATTCAGATTCCGTCTGGTGCTTCACAGTGACCTCTCATCTCTGTAATGTTGCTGTTACTGATTTTATAATCATGGAGTGTTCAGACAGGTAGGTTATGTATGTTAAATCATAAACCTGCAATTAATGGGCCTCTAACCTCAAGAAGAATCAACAAGTAAAAGAGTGTGTGAGTGGGATAAACCCCATCAGACTGTTTAATGATGACAGTTTAATGATAATGGTCCTCAGTGCATCTAGACTTAGGAAGATCCCTCTTTGCAGACAATGGGGCCTTGTGAAGGAGAGGAAGAAACAGATTCTGAGGAGACTGACAGAGGGAATTACTGAGGAACTGAGTGATTATTTAATTGAGAAAATACCATGAGTGTGAGGTTTGTCATTTTGAGACATAACTGACATGACCTTCACACATCAGTGAGAGAAGTTCAGAAGGATACAAATTAATTTGTTGTATACAGGTTTTCATCCAAACTGTTCACTATGAAAGACTAGTGCTGATGAAGTGATATAATCCATTATTTGTAATATAATTTGTATTTATTAGCAATTGCTAAGTTAACAACTAATGACTTCATATATAATCAATACCAGTACATACAATACATCTAGGCCTTCACTGGTGTTCTACCTGAATTAACCCAACTCTTAATACCGCCATTATGATGTCATGGCTACAGAAACCATCAACGATATACAGAAACGCAGTATAACAGAACTTTGTACAGACAGGCATGTCATGTAGCCAGAATAAATGCCACTACTGAAGCAATGCTATAGAGACCCCATTAGCACAATTCAATAGGTCTCCAAACACTGCGGCCACAGCTGCTCCACACACATCATCTCCAGCAGAAGCATCAATATTAACTAATAAAATGACAAAAACGTCGTATAAAAACAATAAAATAAAGGTAAAATGCATATTACTCACCGAGACCACTGATTATTTGTAGCCAAATATAAAACGGCCTCTGTCCAGCGGACATTCTCAGCCCTAAAGCGAATTAAAAGTTATCTGAGAAGTACGACTGGGCAGACTCGCCTTTCAGCGTTAGCCTCCATAACGATAGAAAATGACTTATTGTTGGAACTGAGACGCACAGATAACCTCTACAACAGAGTCATTTAACTCTTCCTCGTCGTCCAGCCATTGTGGGTTAAAAAAGGAGCTATTAAATCTACACTAACGTGTTTTAGCTTGAGCTAGTAGCTATAGATGCGGTTTGCTAGGTGGCCCTGGCCTCGCCAACTTGAAGTCTGATTGGTTAAAGGATCCGCGAGGCAACAGTTTCATTGCCATTCATTTTAAATTACCGGGGCCTGCACTGGAAGATTTCTGTTAACTTGGCAGCACAGGGGTGAAATCTGATTGGATAAAAGCTCTAACATACACAGACTGTCTTGGAAGCAGCGTAACTAAGAGGAAATGAGAGGAGATGAAGAGAATAGACCATTGGAATCAATTTAATACATATAGTACAAATGTGGGAAAAATATATAAATATATAATTCAGTGATTGTGACAGTGTTTGGGCCAGCAGAGAGGGCCTTGCTGGCCCTGACTGCCCACCACTGATCAATACTCAATGTGTGCCTAAATTCTCCGGAGCAATAGGGGGCGATAAAAGCCGCGCTCATTGCCAAAAGCCGCGAAGTCAGAGAAAAGAAACCCGGAAACGGAAACTGTCTCGCTTTCTGTCTCTTTGGTGACTCGCTGCCTGCAGCAGCTGCGATAAAACACCCAGGCGAGGTGGTAGAAGTCACGACGTACGTGCATTAATATATCAGTGAAAAATAACGATGGCTCTTGAGTCGCGGATCACGCAGGAGGAAATCAAGAAGGAGCCAGAGAAGCCCATTGATCGAGAAAAGGTAAGAGCGTAGTTTAGTTTGTTTACCTTATTAGCTCTGAGCTAACCTGGTCTGCTAGCTAAGTGCTAGCTAACAGTTTGGAGACTGGCGGGTTTAGGTTAAGGACAGGCTCCACTGTTAGACTTTCCATGATTAGTGTAACATATACGCTGTGTTATGTTATGATATATTACGGTGAGTAGAGGTTAGATAAAACTAAATGATTAATAGCTTCGGCAGAATGCTAGTGCTAACGTGCTAGCAAGCATCTATTCGTCATCAACCGTTAGTTGAAGGCATCGTTGTGGTTGTTGTTATCAATGACCCATTTGCCTAATTTGGGATTTTGATAAAAAAATATTTGACTAAACATGTTCCCCATAAATGAAAACTACAGTTTAAATGTTTACACCCTGGTTCTTACCTATGAAACTACTAAAATGTAAGCTTCAGGCTTCTACGAAACCACAGTATTTTCGGAAAACTGCGGCGTATATCCAGTCCAAAGCTACACCCATTTTTAATTACAACTTACCCCTAACAGCTCACTTATCCTGATGGGTAAAACGCTTTGTGTTTATGTTTTGTCTCTCAAAACCCACGGTGGCTCGTCAGTGGCCTTCAGGAGACCGTCAGGGATGTGAGGTGACAGGACGCTTTCCTCTGGTGGTTTTCATATAATCATTTGGGATGGTCAAAGCAGGTTCATTTAGTTCGATAACTATGTGATTATTACATATATGTATTCAGATATTGTTTACATTGGAACTGTCGTGACTATGAGTTAAATTAAAACTCTAATCATAACAATAGTGGTGTTAATATCTACTGTTCATTGATTTCAAAAATAAAACGTCGAGTTGTACTTACTGGCGTTGGCCACCAGAGAGCACTGAACTTTCCAGACTCACTCGGTGTCAAACGGGACGCAGATAGAGCTGAGGTGAAACCAGAACTTCTGGTTTCCGTTCCTGACCTAAGAAAACCTCGTTCAATGTATTATGATATTAAAACATGTCTTGTGCACTTACTTTTTTCTTACTGTTCCTGTGTTTGTTTATGTTACAGACCTGCCCTCTTCTGCTGCGAGTATTCACCACCAACAGCGGCCGACATCACAGAGTAGATGAGTTTGCTCGTGGCAATGTCCCCTCCAGTGAACTGCAGATATACACATGGTGAGACTCAAAATGTTTCTCTCTTTGTCATTGTTGTTGTTGTATGTGTTAACCAGATGCTTGGCAGTGTTGACAGCAACAAAAGCATCTTGTAGAAGTGTTTGATGTGAATTTCTGTGTGTGTTTCAGGATGGATGCTACTCTGAAAGAACTGACCAGCCTGGTTAAGGAAGTGTATCCAGAGGCCAGGAAAAAGGGAACACACTTTAGCTTTGCCATAGTCTACCCTGACCCCAGGGGGAAAGCGTACAGGTTGGTATTGCACCACAGAGGCACAGGCTGGGTTCATGGAACAGGCCGCTTGCTAACAGGGCAGTTGAATGTGTGTGTGTTGTGTATTAAAACATGTCATCCTCTCCTGCTTCAGGCTGAAAGACATCGGCAGTACTGTGTCTGGCAGGAAGGGTACAGATGACTCCATGACGTTGCAGTCTCAGCGCTTCCAGATCGGAGACTATCTGGACATAGCTATCACGCCACCTAACAGAGCCCCACCCCTCAGCACACGCATGAGACCATTCTAAACATGCACACACGCATACACATGCATAGCAACACACCTAATTCTGTTTTTGTTTTCTCTTTTGCATCATCTTGGATGGTTTTTGCCTCATTTTATAAAATGTGATGTGAATAAAGTTGTTGTTTTTTCCAAAGTCTGCCTTTTTCTGTGATGTGTGAGATGGTTGAAACTGCAGTTTAATTTCCCCATTATTAGATGGTCCAGATCCCACAAACATAAAATATTTGGAGTCAAAGGTTTTGGTGCCTCTCAGTGATGTTTCAAGTTTATGGAAACAGCTTATAACTACTCTGCAAATCCTTTTAAAGTTAATCAACCACAGCATGACAAGCAAGCCCTCAGAAAACGGATAGTTAGAGCAAGGCAATGTTGCACAAATGCTCTCCTGTTTCATTGATGGATTGATGTACAGTGCCAGTGGTCATTAATTTAAATTTTATTTTGATAGTTGCAACAGGAAGTTGTAGGCGGCGCACGCGCAATGCAGCAGTGACAGCTAGCAGAAAAAATATCAAAGATAGCCAACTGTTAGCTGAAGAAAGCAGCCGTTTGCACTCAAAATACACGTTGAAATGTTTCGGAGAAAACTGACAGCTCTAGATTATCACAATCCCGAGGGATTTGACTGCAAAGGTAAGAAAAACTCGTCAAATAGCCGTTGAACTGGGTTGGTGAGTGTAACGTGGAGCCGGCTAACGTGTATGTACGTAACACGAGTGCTATCACTGTAAGGAGACAGCGAAATACCAAATTGTGATGGTAAAACAAAAGTTTCATGAGGCGTTTTTGCCGGCAAACTTGTATGTTTGTCAGAACACGATGTAAATAAAAATATAGTCTTTTAATACACCACACTTTTATTCGGCATAGCTAATTCTAATGCTCTCACTACACGTAAGGTCCCCCGTGTTCACAATTTTATTCTAGCAAAAAGTAAATATTTTATTTTGTACCCTGATAATAGCAGTCAGTATATAACATTATGATAAAGTGCATTTTAATCCGTATATATTCATGCGGATTTCGGCCTCGTTCCTGGGCTGTTAATATCAATTTACCACTGATAAAGCCATGAATTGAAATGCTAGCTACCCCGGGTGCAATGTAAACTATTTTGGTCCTGTAATAAGATAAATGATTCAGCAGACGTTACTGAGAGTCAGCAGGCTAAAGCTAACGTGTTGCTTATTCCTACATAGAAGGCTGACTCATTTATTTATTTAGTTGACTCCATGATTCGACGTCATTACTTCATGTAGTTGCTGGTATGTTGACATTTGTTCAGTGATTTACAAATGAGCACCTGTCCCCCCTCTTGGTTGAGATGAGACCCAGTTTAGGAACTGCATTGTTTGGCTGGAGGACCAGAAGATTCGACACTACAAGATCGAGGACAGAGGCAACCTGAGGAACATCCCCAGCTCAGACTGGCCCAAAGCCTACCAGAAGGTGAGACCATCAGCATACTGCCAGGCACTCATAGACTGTATTATAAATAGGAATCTTGTCTTGGCTGCTACCAGAGAACTTTAATGTCATTGCTGTGCAGATATCAGCACTGTTTTATAATGTGTGTATGCCCTTCTGTTGCCTTTGTGCAGTACCTGCAGGATGTCAACTGTCCATTCGGAGTTCAGGAGAGGCAGGAGGCTGTAGACTGGTTACTGGGTCTGGCTGTACGCTATGAATATGGAGACAATGGTAAGAACATGGAAAAACATGTTGTGGCTTCTTTAACATTACTCAAATATTCATCTTTCATTTGACATGGTTATAACCCACAGATAAATGCAACTAATGACAATAGGTTGCAAGCAGACGTTGCTTCACTCTCAGGTGTTACAAGACAAAAATGCCGGAAACCTCTGCTATAGACTGATAACTGTAAGAATGTGTAATACGTGCCTCTGTACCACTGTTGAAGTACTGATGAAATCCAGTAGATGGAGACATTATAAAAGGAACCAGTGATGCCAGCTGAGCAGTCGTCTTTTTTGGTTCACAATCAAATGATTGTTTTCAGAGTTTTTGTTAGTGTTGGAACTCCATAACCCCATGACAGAGCCTTTAGAAGATAAAAACCTGAAGAATTAAGTGTAATCTGACATTTTGGTTGTGTTCTGTTGTCTCTCCTCAGTGGAGAAGTATAAGAACTGTCAGCCACTGGCAGCCTCCAGTAACAGTGACAAAACAGCTGACCCTCTGGTCAACCTCGACAGTAAGCAGAAACACTTTATTTGCCCCTCTGCCTTCCCCAACACTTCACTTTCTCACATTCCTCCCTCTCTCTCTTCGTTACTTACTTCCTTCTGAAATCTGAAATCATCACTTGTTTGTGTTTTTCAGGTAATTCACCAGATTTCAAAGCAGGAGTGATGGCTCTGGCCAACATCCTCAAAATACAACGGAATGACGACTACCTGGTCATGCTAAAGGTGAGACTGCACCCGTACGCTGTTTGTGTGTATTAAAATATTTCTGTTCAATGTTTTTAAACGAGGAATTTTATTTATATGTCTTCGCTTCATGATTAAGTTACAATCCTTTAGATGTTAGTGCTGTGGTAATCTGTGGTGATTGTAATGCTACAGCAAAGACTCTTGAGCAGCTGCTTTGTCAGAAATACAGCAGAGGAGCAGCTGGTGTATCTGTTTACAGCGCAGCCAAACAAACGTTGTTTTATTTTAAAAAAGTCAGTCAATAACAGTAAACAGTGAGGCTGATATCTATGAGATCTAATTACCATTAAAGCTGAATTACAGGCAGAGTTTGTGGTGAATTCCTCTTGTGTTGATCAGCAATTTGAATCCAGCATGGGAATGGTGGACTCCGCCACTAATAAAGAAAACTACCTCATAGAGAGGTAATTACAGCATACAGTGAATGACTACTGTAGGAAAAATGCTGAGGATAAACAGGGTTTTATTCTATGATAGTCTTAAGTAGAACAACTTTATAAATTTAGATGAAATCTGTCATATTAATTTGTCTGTTTTTGTGTTTACCTGACAGGCCATTCGTATTCTGATCCAAGAGAGACTTTCTCCAGACGCCATCTCTAAAGCCAGCCAAAACAGAGAGGTAAACTTTAGATGCACGATGTTTAGATATCCACATTTTTACTTATACACATCTTTGAAGGTGTTTTTGAGGTTTTTGATTTAACAAGCAAAGTGTTTATAATATGAGAGTGTCTTTTGGTTTGACTGCAGTCTCAGTCGTGTATTTTTCTTTCCAGGGAGTTCCAGTAGCTTTAGACAAACACATCTTGGGTTTCGACACTGGAGGTGAGGACTGCTTTTATAACATCATGAAATAAAACGTACAAGAACTGCAAATTGATTTTGAAGTGTTTGTTTGGATATGTTGACATGAGGTGGTATATCAGTGCACGGACATCCACTCAGGCAGGCAGCTCTGGAGTGCTGTGGTGTGGAGCAGCATTAACACATGTATCCAATAAAACTTAATCATCTATGAGAAAGTAAAATAAATGTCCCTCTCTCTCTCGTCAGATGCGACTCTGAACGAAGCGGCTCAGATCCTGCGCCTGCTGCACATCGAGGAGCTGAGGGAGCTCCAGACCAAGATCAACGAGGCCATCGTAGCCGTTCAGGCCATCATCGCTGACCCCAAGACAGACCACAGGCTGGGCAAGGTCGGCAGATGAGAGCGAGGGTGGAGAAGGACACTGGAGGAGGGGAAGGACTGAACCACAGGAGTTTGAATTTGATTTTTGGGAAGAAAAAAGCCTTTTTTGTTTGTTTGAGATGAACAGAATGAGTTTGTATTTTTCTCTGTTGCATGAGTCACGGATCAGATTGGGAATTGGGAGCAAATATAAGCCAATGCTTGTCACATGCTGTCTTTCATTTTTGTACAGCAACAAGGATAAGTTGACACAGTTAGTATTGAAGTCCTCACATCCACTAAGATGTTAAATCGTTAATCTCTTCAGAGACTGAGGTTGAACCTTCTGATCATCCCCTGGCTGCTGTCATCTTTCCCTCAATAGAAACCACAGAGAAGCTTCTGAAATATTCAAACTGACAGGTTATATTTGTAGCTTTTGTTTCTGGAGAAAACATGTTTTTTGCAGATGGTAGAAAAGGTTATTTTGAAGTGGTTTTCACTGAGGCTGTGTGGAAAAACCTATAAATATAGCTGAGCAGAGTTGGGCTCCTGTGCTTCCTGTGTGGTGGTAGTTTGGTGATAATCTTCCTCCATTAGGCACCTTAAAACAAAAACCAGATAAGTAAACACAACAACCTCCCAAAAATCTGTCAAGTACCAAATCACATTTTATTGTTATAAATATCACATCTTATAAAAAAGATAAAGATTTTAAAAGTAGTAGTAATAAAAATATTTAGCAAAAAAAGAATGTAATGTCATTTCATCATGTGTGAAATACAGATTATTAGTGCAGAGAAATGTGGCAGTGGCTGTGATCTGACTGTGGCACACAGGACTGAGGGAAACAGATTACTCAAATCAGATTACAGTAGTCTGATCATACTAACTGTTCCCACTTAACATATTTTAATATTGTAAAATAGTTTCTCAGTGTTTCTGATCAGGTAATGAAAAATCAGTGCTGAGGCTTTTAACTTCAGTCAGCTCACTTGTAAATCTTGCTGAGAGTTAGATGAAAACATCACTGATACTCCCATATCTGTGCTCTAAATATGAAGCCTTCATCTAACTCTTGGCATGAAAGTAAAAAGGTGTATTTCCCAAAAAGTCTTACTGTTCCTTGAGTCTGTGTTTAACCAAAAACCACTGATGAAACACTGAATTTAAAAGCCACTCTGACCAGCTGACCAAAAATAAAACAACAGAACTTTGGCTCAAACAGTTCAAATCATTTGTCTTTGGCTTTAAAAAGCAGGAAACCTTTACTCATACATTTTCATCTGGTTTCATTGTTCTGTAGCTTTAATCGGTAGAAAAAACAACTCACGTACAAAAATACAGTAGAAAAAAACAAAACAAAAAATGAGGTATAAAACAAATTTACAAAACATTTATTTTGGGGTTATATCTTTAAGGTGAGATAATGGGGTCAGGGTTTGTGGTAAGGGGGGGTGTAAATTTGCTCTGACGGTCAGTCTGGCCACAGGAAGCCATCTTGCTCCCTGCTAACATCCTTTCCTCTGAGGGACACAGGAGAGGACTCAGTGTGGTCCTGCCCTCTGTTCACAAATCACCCCAGAATTTTAGCACCAAAGGACTCTGCGGCTGCCAGCCTGACGTTAGTGGCTCCCTGTGACACAGAAATCACAAATTTAGAGGGTAACATTTTTACCACTGACACACATTTAACTTTCTAGTAGAGGTACAAACCTGTCTTTTAAGGTTAAAGATCCAGGTGGAAATGAAGATTTAAAGGTCTAATTTTCTCTTCCTGTGTGAATCCAAATGTGACAGGATGAAAGCTTTATCTGCAGTGACCTAATGACAGAACAAACAGACCCTCCATCCTAAACAAAGCCCTGCACTTAACAACTCATGGTGACTGAGAGTTCTCTCGTAAAGAGCATATGTGTGTGTTCATGCATTTAACAATAACAGCTTTTAAGCCTCTTACAACCAGCTCCCAAACCCTTAACAAGTGTGTTTTAGAGCTGTCATCATGGTCAGAATTACACCACACATCCACATCTTTGAAGCAAGCGGCTGTTATTTAGTCTGAGGTGTTACACAAAGACGTGACATTTACGGCAACACACACTAGTGACAGTCATCGCTGTGACCGTTTCCAGAGTCAGATGAACAAACTGAATTGTGCGCTCAAACCTCTCCATCATGACCAGATTTCACACACTGCACATGTGTGTGGCTTCGACAGCGACATCTGCCAAGGTGCTACTTTAAGGATTATCCTGTGTTTAGAGGCCTACTTTGTTCTTTAGAGGCGTTTAATGCAAGGTTTTGAAAAGCCATCTGCAGACATCAACACATCACACACACACAAAATACAGGTACAGGCTAACAGCTGTGTAATCATTGTTCTTTGGTCTCATGTAGGCACACACAGGTCACAAGTTGAGGGTTGCAGCTTTATAATCATTGTTCTTGTGATTTTTTCATTGGTGTACGTCAAGTCAGGTATAGGTATAGATGTGGGGTAGAGGGCTGTCAGGGTTCAGAGTGATGGAACATGAACTTGGGTTTCACCAGACAACAAAGACTTGTACAAAACACTACAAAACACTTCAAGTCTATTTTCCTCTGCTGTGACTGTGTGTGAAATGCAGCTGACCTATACTCAATACTGTAAACACAGATGGAGGACTGTAGCTACTGCCACTGTCTTGCTAACATGCTGCTTTTGTGCTGCCCGGTGTTAACCTTGTGTAAGGAGTTCATATTTCCTGTCTTTCCTTTAGACTTGAATGCAGCATTCTCCTCCACTACATCCCTGTGCAGGGTTAACTGTGTTTTCTGTCTCAGTGTAAATGCAGCCTTCAGCATTAAGGTGACATCTGGTGGGAGCTGACTGATGTGATGACATCACTGCACACAAACCAGTGAGCTCACTGTCTGTAACACCTTGAAGTGTATGTGTGTGTGTGAGAGAGAAAGAGAGAAAGACACACACACACAGCAACACATTATATCAGCAATAAATCAAACTATCCATCCTATCTTACCTGATAGACACTGGGTGGTTGCTATGGCGATGCCGTAAAGGTGAGAACGCTGGTCGGGCAGGTATTCGTCGGTGAACTGACTGCTGTCTTTGCTCACTGCAATCACACCATCCCTGTGAGGTGGAGGACAGAGAGAGAGATCATGTCATGAATAAAGAAGACAGGGCTGTAAAAGACCAGACTGCAGTAAAAAAAAACAAGATGAATAAAGATGGCTACCTCCTCCAGTCTGTGTAATAGAAGTGGTTCCTGTAGTAAACCATGCTGAATGGGTAGTTGAGGCTGGGGTGGATCACTCTTCGACCTGAACCATCTGGGAATATACACTCTAAACGCTTTGTACCTGAAGTAAAGAGAAATACGGGTCAGTATGATCTTTAACAGACTGTTTAGACACAGAGTAGACTGTTGGACCTCCCAGTGCATGTTCTAACTGAAGGTTTTAGTCAAGCAGAGAAAATGAGCACACAGCTGCTCACACTGTTAAGAGTAATAATAGAAGCAGCAGCAGTGTTAGCAGTATAGCGTGTAGCAGCGTGCAGCAGAAAGGAAATGCTATGTCCTACATTTACATTCATTTATATCAGTCTATCAGATATATGATTATGATGCTAGTTATCCTGATCTCCATTATAATGCTATGTAAAGTGCTGGATTATTAATGCACTTACTGTACACATTTTGTTTCCTTGGTGAAGACTTAATGTTAGATCATGCTGTATCTGTGTCTTTGCTACAAAGTCTTTCAAGATTTTCATGGAAACATATGTTATTCTTTTAACATGCAGAGGAGGTTAAACTACTTTTTTTTGCCCTGGAGATCATTTGCTCAGGTTGTGTACAGACCCAGTAATGTACATAAATAACACTAGACCACCTGTATGAAGCCTGACAGATGAAATTCAGGGCAAAAAAGTCACTTAAGGCGACACAAATTAATGTTTTCATATTTTACTAAGACAATACTAACTAAGACAATAAGAGGATTCTGTCTAGAGAGATTTCAGTGAGTAAATCAGAACAAGTTGACCAGCAGTCATGTTTAAAGTGGTAAAGGTAGTAGTTGTAGAAGTAGTGTCTACCTGCATCAGCCCAGCAGATTTGTCCAGATGAAGAGTCATATGTGAGAGCGTTTGGCAAACCAATCCCATCAGACACCACCACCCTGCGGTTCTGACCGTCCACTGATGAACTCTCGATCTTAGGAGCCTCTCTGTTCCAGTCTGTCCAGTACAGAGTGCTGCAGGGACAGACAGGGAAGAGGGGTTATATAACTTATTACACTCATATTACAACCTGCAAACGATTTCTATCATACAGGCTGGATTAGCACTGTGTTAATCTCTTTAGAGTGGGCAAGTCAACCTGTTAGACTGAGTGTTTTCACAGGGTTGTTTTGGTGCTGAGTGCAGGGATCTGGCTAATATAATGAGACAAGGGGAAAACCACTCACAAGCACACACACACACACACACAGTGGGTACAAAAGCATACAAGAGCACAGAGCTCAAGGGAGCAGCTGTCTCATAATGATGAGGTCACGGTCAGGTTACTCTGAGCAACGTGCAACCTTTGACCTCAGCTCCTCTGGTGCATTTCTTGGGGGTGTTTCATCAGAAAATATGGCTCACACCAGCTCATATACACATATTTTCCAGTTTGGAATAAACTTTGTGTTTCTCATGGACGTGTTTCTGTGGTGAATCAAATCATATTTTATTATTTCAAACATTTCAAAAGCCGCAAAACTTGCTCGGCAGGATGATAACAGAGCTTCAGGGAGAGTGTGTGTGGGCTGCTTATGACGCCACGCTGCTTTTCATCTTGTGGATGATGGTGTACATGTGGGCAGTCCGCTGGGAACTACAGGTAATACACACCACATGAGCAATCAACGTACGCACACACGCCCGCCATGTGTTTATGAGTGTGTGTTAATCAAGTGGATGAAGGTATGGGTGAGCAGATGTTGGTGTATGAGACACATGTACATGCTTTTATAATGTGTATTTTTCTGTGTGTGTGTGTGTGTGTGTGAGGGAAACATGTGCAGGCTCAGAAATCACAGAGCACATGCTTAATCATAAGTGTACCCGTGTGAAGCAGTAATTACCTTTAGGACTTGGCTTGTTGTCAGAACACACACACACACACGCATACTTGGCCTTGAGTCAGAAACTAAACTTTAAACTGTCAAACCAATAATGTGAAACACACATTTGAAGTTTTATGATTTGGGTTATTGCTGCTATGTTTAATCATTTGTATCAACCACATTAACACAAACACACACTCTCTCTGTCTCTCTCTCACACACAAACATACACATGCACACACACACACACAGATGTTGATTATGTGATTAGTTGCAATGATAAAAAGCAGATGTTATTCCTGGAGAGCTGACCAATGAAGGCCTCATGCTTTCACTACATATATGTGTGTGTGTGTGTGACTGTCCAGGATTAATAGCATCCAGTAAATCCAGTCCAGTTTTCTTGGCTCTGTTTGGTTGCAACACCCACAGAGAGAGCACTAAACGTCACTTATATGATTGAATTATCAAACACACATTACTAAAGGGACGCTCCACCCTAAAACCCAAAGCCCATCGATTTTCCTGGGATCGTCTGTCTCACACTGATGAAGTCATGTTTAGGTCACAGTCTCTCAAGTTTAGAAACCAGACTCAACAAGAACCCTTTCTGCAAAATGCCTTTAAAACATAATCTTCACTGTACTAATGAATTAGTTACAGGCCTTGTTGACTCAGCCTGTGTGAGGACTTGTGTGTTTGATTTCATGGTTGTGCTAATGGGCTGAAAACCATCTGTGCCCTCTTCTGATATAAAATCACTGTGGATACAGTGAAGGCTGAGTGAGGTATTCTGCCTCAGTGGAGCACCTCCAGGATGTTACACTTGATCGCGAAGAGTGTGTGTGGGCGTGTGTTTGTTTCTTGCTCAGGGAAGAGATTTGTAAGTGTTTGCAAATCCAGACTAAACTGCTTCAAGGCCTTTCAAGTGGCAGGTTAAACAACATCAGTGATTTTTTTTTGTTTTTTTTACTTAAAACTAACCCAAAACAAAACAGAAAAAAATTGGTTTTACCCAGTGGAGGAGACCACTATGATAGCACGGGGGTTGACCAGGTCTGTGTCAAACAGCGTCTGCCTGCCACTGCCGTCTAGGTTAGCGCTTTCGATCATGTCAGGGTTCGAGTCGACCCAGAAGATCAACCTACGTTTGACGTCCACAGCCAAACCCTCTGGACTGACCAGATCTACAGGGAGCAGGGAGACCATATACAAAGTGTTGAGATCATTTAAAACATCATCCAACATTTATTATTGAAATGAAGAGTGAGGAGAGTAAGTGTGTGATCTTACTTGTGTTAATGAGAATCTCAGGCTCAGCTCCTGGTGCCAGTGAGGCTCTGTTGATTGTTCTTGCAGACAAATCTGTCCAGTAGACTTGGTTCTCTTTGCAGTCATAGGCAATCCCAACAACTATGGAACCCTGGACACACCCACACATGAATGTAAGCACTTAATGAGACAGATTGACATTATTACAGCTGCACCGGTATTGACTTTATGTGGCCTGCTCCTTAGGAAAATTAGGTGTTGAAATTTGAATCCTTTAAACATCTACTTTGAAATATCAACGAAGTACAAGTGTTATCTAAAAAAAAAAAAAAAGATGTAATATAGAATATGTGAGCAGGCATCATCCATTCATCTCTTACATGTAGAGTCAGTAGTGTTTTGGAGCGGGTCGCATCCAGTCTGGTCCCGTTGAGAGGCAGCGCTCCTATTTTCTGTCCCTGAGCGTACAGCAGAGTGACGTCAGTGTTTGTGGGAGGGGTCACATCTGGGCGGGGCAATGGGCGGATGGTGGGCGGGGCCACAGAGGGGAGGCCTGGGAAAGGATTTAATGATACAAAAATGAATTTTCAGCCGTGATTGGTGGCACCTTCAGCAGACAAAAGATGTGTATTACAAGTGGAAAGATACTTACATGCAGGTTTGACAACATCATGGGATCGGGTACCAGGAACCTCCCGCCCATCCTGGTCCACACACCAGCAGTAAGTGGTCTCCCCATAACACTGGACTGGACTAAGAAGGAATATGAATCAAAATTAGTAGCCTGATTTGAACAGGGTTAGGGTTAGGGTTTTTTGTGTGTGAATATGTTTGTTGCTTACCTGAATTGTCCATCTGGCTCACACTGAGGCACATATTGTTGTGGCTCTGGTTTTCCACCATAGTGCTCAATCAAACTGGCCCTCCATCGCTCACACACACTCTCAGGACGCTGGGTCGGAGCAACAGGAACTGAGGGGGACATGAATCAAACAAACCCAACACTATTACTATTTGTAAAGCTGAATATAATCCAACATGGTTGTAAACTTACTGTTCAGATCCTATTCTGTTACAATTTATCATTATTTATTCAGTTATATTCTCAGTTTCTATCTTGCTGAGTTTAAATCACAGTGGTAGGTGGAGTGTTAGATAAATGGTGTGAGGAGGCCCTGTGTTTAAAAAGGCACACACACATACACACATCTTGCTTTTGTCAAAACTGTTTACCTTGTAAAATCCCTTTAATAACTCACTTTATAGCAGAGCTTTAAAACTAAACCCAAAACCACTTTAGGCTTCCACTAATGTTTATGCTGGCCTCTCTGTCTCTGTGTAAATTTCTAATGTGAGACTCCACAGCTTCTAAACTGAGAAGGAGATTAGGATAATATTTGAGAGGAGGGTGAGAAGCGAGCAGGTCCAGTAGTGAGAGACCTGAGAGGTAAAGAGCTCCTGATTTGGATCAGGGAACATGAATTCCAAAATAAAAATGAGCAGGAAATGCTCTTGACTCCCTCATCATGACCCATTACTGAGAAAACTGTGAATAAGGTTCCAGTGCAGCGGCAACTGAAAAAAAAGACTGTGATTGTACTGGGTGGCTTCCAGGTGTGAATGAGTGCAACTGAATATGAGGCAGAATGGTAATGAAAAAAACTGTGAGTTCAGATGTGTTGGGTTTTTAAAAAGCAGAGTAAACATACAAATCTACAAGCATGTGCACAACATAACAAAGTGTGGATACATCTGTGTTTCCGTTCGTTTGTGCAGCATTTGTAGGGTGGGTGTAACACTGTGTTGTCACTCAGCTGGCCAGGCAACCCGTTTTGTTTTCGTTTGGTTGCCTAGCAACAGCAGGCAGTTCACCTTACCACAAAATGACCACTTCAGATGTTTGGATGGTCATAAATGGAGTTTATAGCAAGGGCTGGATTTATAGAGCGGCCTCTGTTTGTATGTTAGAGTGTGAATGAGAGGATCATAGAGTCACAGAGTGAGAGGCTGACAGGCATGGCTCGCATGATGGCAATACTGGTCTGTCAGTCCATCGGCCACTTTGGTCCAGGCTGAAATATCTCTGTAACAGACTCTGCTACCAATAGATTATTTTTTCCCTTGAACTTGAGACAAGAAGCTCTCTAAGCTTATTTCCACAAATCAATATATCAGTCGAATTAATATCTGTAAAACTCAAATGTCTCAAGCAGTGATAACAATCTCACCTGGTCTGTCACAGTCCACAGATGGTGTACCAGGTGGAGTTCTGGTTCCTGCTCTCTCCTGCCCCCTACTGTCCACACACCAACAATGTCCAGAGGAGCCATGACACTAGAATAGAAATAATAATTGTATGAACGGCCATAACAATACTGAATAAAGATATGCAGTATCTCTGATTTACAACACAGTAACAATGATACCTGTTGAGGTGTGTATTGTCCATTATCATCACACTGAGGTACAAACACTCCAGGTATAGGATATCCCTCTGGACTGGTGGTCTGTACACTGTCTCTGTGCTGCTCACAGTAAGTTTTGGGACGTGATGGTTCATCTGCAGATTTCAAGAAAAAAAAAGGTGTAAAGTAATAAAATAGAGATGCTGTCTTTTGTCAAGTAAACTATCAAAAGTAACATGAAGGACAAATGAAGGTACACTGAGTAAAATCTTTCCCCTCACCTGGTCTGTCACAGTCTACAGATCCTGTACCAGGTAGTGTCCTGGTTCCAGGTCTCTCTTGTCCTCTACTGTCCACACACCAACAATGTCCAGTAGAACTATGACACTAGAGCAACAACAATTTATATCAAAATTAGGGTTATATGTCATTTTATGTTACTCAAAGTTACTTTAAAGTCACAAATGAAATTATTTGAATGTATCTGTCACCAGACGCTTACCTGCTGTGGAACATACTGTCCATTATCATCACACTGAGGTACATAGGCTCCAAGTAGAGGATATCCCTCTGGACTGGTGGTCTGTACACTGTCTCTGTGATGTTCACAGTGAGTTTTAGGACGCTCTGGTTCATCTGGATGAGAGAGATAGACAAGAACAGGATCAGGATCAGAACAGGAAACTTTATACAGCATATTCTTTCAGAGAGTGTATAACATGAGATATGACTGAAACCCTCCTGTCATTTAAAATGGAGATTAATGCAGGATGTGGCCTTGACTATGTTTGTGGAAAGACCTACAAATGTACATTAAAAAGGTACATTTTAAATGGATGACAGACATGTTTATTTTCTCACTGTCACTCCTTCCTCTAAAAAGGTCATAAAATCCATCCAGCTGGTGTATAGCTGTCTTAACTTTTAGTTCATATGAGGAAAAAAAACGCACAGTGAGATGTTTTTGAGCTTCATGTTACTCTTCCCCTCTGTTGTCCTTTACTTTTAACTTCCCACCACACACTCCGTCTCACAGTGATATCACCTGTTTTTCCAGGCATTCCAAGGCTATGACCCAATGACCTCAACACTGCACCACTTACAAGGTTAGACACACACTCACATAAATGTGCTGTCTGTTTGACTTGTCATTGAGTTGAGGAATTAGGGGGTTCACGGGTCAATGTTTTGCAAGAGAGCCTTGGAGAGCCATGACATAATACACCTGCTGACGCTAATCCTGTTACCACAGATAACAAATTAGCTTCAAATGCTTATGTGGGGCTGAATAGAGGGAGACGTCTGTCTGTCTATTTGTGTAGTTTTTTTTCACCTGGTTTGTCACAGTCTATGGGTGGTGCACCAGGTGATGTCCTGGTTCCCGCTCTTTCCTGTCCTCTACTGTCCACACACCAACAATGTCCACTGGAACCATGGCACTGTAAAATGTATTAATTTCACATAGTCCGATTTTTATGTTATTTTAGGTTAAATTCCAAACCAATATCAGTTCATCTGTCTGTCAATTAGCCATCAGTCATCAGGTGCTGACCTGCAGTGGTATGTACTGTCCATTAGCATCACACTGAGGTACATAGGCTCCAACTATAGGATATCCCTCTGGACTGCTGGTCTGTACACTGTCTCTGTGATATTCACATTGAGTTTTAGAACGCTCTGGCTCATCTGAGGAGGAAAACAAAACATTTATTTACATAAGAAATCTTTAAAAAATAACACAAATGGGCCAAAACTACAAGATAGTCTTGGTAAATCTATTTGACAGAACAAGGGAAGGTGGAAAATGTATGGCAAGGTATTGACACTGAAAAATGAACTTATCAACTCCTGTAGAAACAAAGTGTTTGAAAATTTCTGTAATGTTACCCCCACCCAGATATGCATGTTTCCACTTACTTTACATGGAAGGAACAGTTCGACATTTTGGGAAATGCATTTACTCTCTTTCTTGCAGAGACTTAGATGAGAAGCTTGACACAGACATGAGAGTCGTCCCATATAACTATTATTCAAATCCCTGAGATTTGATGTAGTCTGTGCAGCCTGCAAATCCAAAATTTGGCAAGCGCTTCCAAGCAATCTCACCTGGTCTGTCACAGTCTACAGATGGTGTACCAGGTGATGTCCTGGTTCCTGGTCTCTCTTGTCCTCTACTGTCTACACACCAACAATGTCCAGAGGAGCCATGACACTGAAATAGCAACAGCGGTAAACCAAAATAAATTATTTTCAGATTCAGAGTTAGAGTTAGATTACAGGTATGAAAATAACATTTCATGGATAACACATAGAACAACACTGACCTGTAAAGGTCTGTACTGTCCATTATCATCACACTGAGGTACAAACACTCCAGGTATAGGATATCCCTCTGGACTGGTGGTCTGTACACTGTCTCTGTGCTGCTCACAGTAAGTTTTAGGACGCTCTGGTTCATCTGAGAGGAAAAATAACAAATAATGAATACGTAAAGCTAGATTCTCACAAAAATAAACATGTTTTATTGGTTCTCCACTGCCTTCCTGATGATGAGGCACACCACGATGATGTCATCTGCATATGTGAGCATTTTATGTGGTTTAGTGGCCATACTGGATCAAAGCTAAGTATGGCTCTTAGAGGAGCACTCCAATGACACACCAGATTCAGTTAGTCACAGTTAATCCAACTTAGCTTGCCAAAACTGTTGTGTAATGTTCTCTGTAGTTTTGAGGAGCTTTGATAAGTGTGATAAAATAACCCTGATGATGCCATAGTGATGTCATGGAGGTTATTTTACCTTGGGTTTAAAAGATAAGTTACAAACTGAAAGTGAAGGTTCCCCTAATGCTCACTGCATTTTGGGAAATGTAGGATCCAGTGTTTTTGGAGCTTGCCACATTAACCGAATATTTCACTAACTTTATGGAAGTGGAACACGAAATAACTCAAATCCAGATTCCAAAGATTACAGTTATGTCTTCGTAACCATATAAGGTAAAGATGAACAAACTATAAGGACATTTTAACTTATACACCAATCCTTTTATTGAACACCACTTGTAGACAGAATGACAACAGAATGAGTACCTGGTCTGTCACAGTCCTTGGGTGCTGTACCAGGCGGTGTCCTGGTTCCTGCTCTCTCCTGTCCACTACTGTCCACGCACCAACAATGTCCAGTGGAGCCGTGGCACTGGAATAAATTATTAAACTTTTCAAAATCAGAACATCATTTCACTTGTGTCATCAGTCAGACATGCACTCTGTCAGTCAGTTCCCACCTGCAGAGGTCGGTACTGTCCGTCAGAGTCGCACTGAGGGATGAAGGCTCCGACACTCAGCCGTCCACCAAGTTCTACTCCACTCTGCAGACTGTCTCTGTGCTGCTCACACTGGCTCTTTGGACGAACTGTCTGTCCTGTAGACAAACAATGATATATATATATATCATTATTTAATTAGTTTTGTTTTTTTCCTCCTTCTTTGTATCATTTTGGATATGGGTATTTATGCTCCTATTAAACAAACTATACTTTCTGATAAGTTTCCATAAGAGTTTTGAAAAGGCTGCATGATCAGTTCTTAATGAGAGATCTCAGAACATTTAATAGAAAGTGCAAACAGTAAGATGAAATGCTGGGATTATAGACAGTAATAGTCCCTTTCTATATGAAACATTATAAATATATGACAGTTACAATCTGTATGAGTCTATTTGAGTCACACTGCATCACTACAGTGGCAATTTTACTGACCTTCCTGCTGGGAACAGTAGAAACCATCACCGTAAAAGCCAGGCTGGCACTGACACTGGAAAGATCCTAATCCATTGATACATCTGGCGTTGACGTGACATGGAGAGGAGCTGCACTCATCCATATCTGTGAAAATAGGGGGAGAGAAATAAATAAGCAACCACAAATGCAGAAAGTCATGCTTAGAGTCTGGAAACTCTCACTAACTCTACAAAAATGATACATACAACGACATCTGGCTGCTGGCTTGGAATAATTCAGTGGTATCTTATCAATATTTAGATGATTTCAAGGCTTTATGTAAAGTTTTGCATATCTGTCAAAGAAGGAGGTAGGGAGGGTTTAAAGGAAGTTCATCAAAAGTTCACACTGATAGGTGAAAGGAGGACACACACACACCGGCAGGACCGTGCCCCTCCACGCATTCCAAAGCAACACACACACTGTGTCACTGCTCCATTTGTCTTTCACTTTCACCCCCTGTCCCGTTCAATCTCACCCTCTTGTTCTCACATTAGTCCTCTCATTCCCACTCTTGTTCTCACATTTGTCACCCATCCTCCCCTCTCACTGTGTTTTCTAGCTTTTGCAGCTGTGCCTTACTGTTGTGAAGAGATGTTATTCCTGTGCTCGGACAAATATGTGGGTCTCTTCCAAAAACTCAGCTCATTTTGGAACATGCAGCTCTACATGCTCCAAAATACATCTTAGGGGACCAACAAGTGCAACTGACAACCAACCCATGAAGGACGGGATGAGATCATGATGATGATGGGAGAATAACACTGTAATAAACTATATGTTTAGGCAGACTTCATTTGAACGTGCATGTGAATAAGACTGTATCTATTACAATGACACTGCTTGGTTCAGCAGCCAAGCCTTTATGTTTAGTGGTCTTTGTTGGATATCTGTGTTGACGCAGACTTTCACATAAATGAAGGAGTGTCATGGAGCACAGCACAAAGACAAACCACTACAACAGGTTTGTCATTAATTGTAGACAATGATTAACAGGTGTTAAAATGTGTTGAAACAGCAGAACTCTAGAGATGGTAGCTTCAGTTTACCACACTTCCTGACTGATGGACTGCCATGAAATTTTGAACTGACTCCAGAGGATGAATCCTAGAGATTTAGACGATTAGAGTTTTCCATCTAACACCAATATGAGGTTGATATTTTTTGGTTTTCAGTTAAATGTCTCAACAATTATTGGATGAGTTGTCATGAAATTTGGTACAGACAAACATGTTCCCCTATGGATGAACTGTAACAATTATTTCCAATTAGCACCACCACAGGTAAAAAAAAATTCACTCATCCAGTGAAATATTTCAACATCTCCTGGATGAATAGCAAACTACATTTTGTACAGACATCAGTGGTTCCCACACGATGTATTTTAACGAATTTGGTGATCCCCTGACTTTTCTTTTTTTGAAACAGCATGGGTGACAGCATGTCCCCCTCCACAGTGAACTGTGATCTTTCAGTGATCCACTAGCATGGCTGTAGACTCTTAGTCACAGCTAAGAGTGTGACTTCAGTACATTTCAGTCATTCCAACTTACCAACACAGGTACGCCCGTCGAAGCCAAACTCATAGCCACTCTGGCACTGGCAGCGGTGGCTACCAGGCAGGTTCACACACTGAGCATGAGCACCACATGAACTCAAACCCTCAGCACACTCATCTATGTCTGCAGAGAGAGAAAAAGAGAGGATTTGAGACATAAGCTCATGAGCCTGGACACCAGGAATCCCTCATCTGACAACACATACTGTAGCATGCTGCACGTGTGTATGTGAGTGTAAAAGCTGTAATTAAGGGTCATTACTGGTGCTTATAGTGTACATACACTGTGTTCCTGCTTGTTTGTGTTACCATAACATGTGCCCCCACACCTGGAGTCTTCACTACATTCTTACATGTGCTGTGCAATACAGTGGACAAAACCACACATAGACTATGTGACCAGAGAGAGGCGCAGAGGCCCAGCCATGGGAACTGCAGCTGAGCCTGGGGCTTTCCTAATGCTGTCAGCAGGAGAGAAAGACCTGCTGCTGGGCTAATAACAGGCCATGCACCAGCTTAACATCATAGAAGTCCCTGTTAAGTAGAGAATTAACCTGGAGGAGGAGGAGGAAGAAGTAGGATGGGACAGAAAGAAGGGAGGAGAAGAGGAGGGGGGACGAGAGTACAGATGATTCCTTCCATCCAGCCTGTACTTGACCTCTTACATTTAATGGACACATGTTGATGAAACACAGACACATTGCCTTGAACTGTCTGTATCTTTGTCTGCATGTGTTTGTGTGAGTAAGTGTGTGAGGGAGGAAGACTCTATTAGACTAAGCAAAGAGAAGGAAAGCATCATTAAGCACTCTGCAATGTGCATACACTGTCACGATCCTGTACTATATATCCAGAGAGACTTCTTTAACAGTACACTGTATGTGTATGCCCATATAAAGTGCTGAGAGACAAAGATACCGTAACAGTTGCGTCCATCCCCTCTGTAACCAGTGGCGCACTGGCACTGGAAGGCCTGGCCCTCTAGTGGGATACACTGGGCTGTGGTGTCACAGTCATGGCTTCCAGAGTAGCAGGGGTTGACCAGCTCCGGCCCCGTTGGCTCAACTATACACAGGACGAGAGACAGATGAAATGACATGAGGGATCGTTCACTGATCAGTGATTGGGAAGCTCAAATGTTCATAGTTCAAAACACTCAACTCTGGATTCACTTAATGCTGAAATTTTAAAGTAGCACAAATTGGAAACACTTAAATAAATTACAACTTCCTCAGAATTGTATTCAAGCACAGTGCTTAGGTATATCCCACCACTGGCACTACTCTTTTATTTATTGGTGCTGGTACTGTCAGTGCAGTACTGAAACTTCTGTCTGGGACTAATGTAAAAAATCCCCTGCTAGGAGGATTTAGCAGCACAGATTGACATGATTTTTTTTTTTTTTTTAAATCAGCCGATTTCATCTTACAATAAACCCAGAGACAAAATCCCCAGTAACATTACTGAAGTATTTGACTGTGTAACCAGAGACACACACGACAAGAACTGCCTCTCTACAACACTTCAAATGTCCTGAATTGAGATTAATTGAGATGTGGATTATTCAACAGTAAAAGTCCAATGATTACAGCGACTGATTACAGGACAGCTTAACCAAACACACATGTAAACCCACTCCAGACAAATTCCCATAGGACGGTTTCCTCTTAGGAAGTGCCTCTCTTCATGTTCTCAATATTCAACATATGGATAAGGTTAGACACACATATACACGAGAGAGACACACAGACCGAGGGATGAGTAAGCGGATGTGTGTGCAGGGTTTTCTCATACCAACACATGGCTCAGACGCATAAGACACTTTAAACAACAGACCTCAGACTAATTTCTGGGAAATCAGAGAGAGAAAAACAGCAGAGGAAAGAAAACCATGGGAAATCATTTGAAAAGAATGTTAAAGTCTTATAAATATGCAAAGAATGAAGTGACACAGTGCCACTCTGCAACAGCATGGGTGGCACAGCAGGAGTCAAACCCCAAACCCTGGCAGTCTCTACTGACTGAATCTGACCCACTGCACCACTGAAATGCTGTTAGGTGTTAGGTTTCAAGTATTATTCTAAAAGCTGTTTTCCTGATCATTTGTCTGGTTTTGTGGTGGATGTGGTCTCCCATGCTTTAAATGCTTTGTCTAAGTATACCTAATATTAGTATGGGTTTCATTGGAAAAGTATCTGAATAGTTTCACTTCTATTTAAGGAAAAAGCCATTGCCATTAGAGGTCTGGAGTCCAGTTGGTCATAATGTCTACATATAGTCAGTAACTCACAGGAACAGGAAACATAAACCACCAAAATAAAATAGAATTCACATTAAGATTATCTGTATTTAATGATGTTAAAGTGTTTTAAGGTGAACTTTTTCTTTACCATCAAGGACATAATACCCACTAAACAACTACACATAGACTTACACCTAAACAAAATCAAACACACAGACACAGCTTGCTTCCATCTCCTGAGGCCAGAGACCAATTTTGCTTCATTATCAAAGAGAGAGAGAAAGAGAGAGAGAGAGAGAAAGAGAGAGAGAGAGAGAGAGAGAGAGAGACTCAAAGTCCTGAATGTGGAAGCCAATGAGGGAGAGAGATGAGGGTGAGGATACACATGGGATGGGGAGAAAAAGACTGAGGGATAATTAGGAGAGAGAGCGAGAGAGAGAAGGCGAAAATAGAGAGGGGTGGAGAACAACACACACACACACACACACACACACACTATACATCAAAGCAATGACTGCAGTTTCCCACCTGTTGCTTCTACGAAACTCCTCCACACACACACTCACACACACACGCGAACAGACTACAGGGGCGTGAGTTGTGACAGAAGGTGTGCTGAGGTGCACAGACTACCCCTGAAATCTGATGAACCACCCTTAGTAAATATAAAACTACTTTATCATCACTTACTGACTTTTACTCCCACTTTGTAATGACTCCGAAATTTAAGAGAGCTTTGATGTAACGATGAAAGTAGCTTCTTAGAGGTATGCCCAGGCTGAATATGCACGGCGACTATCTCTCAGTCCTCAGCTGTATAGATGTGCACTGTAAATAGCTGAGTTATTCCTTTGAAAATCCTGGTCTGCATGGTTACAGGGTTACCTCTTTCACCACAAGTAAGGGGCTGCGCTTTTGTCTGAGCCAGAAGGTGCCGCAGTATAACAGAACAACGGCCTGGCAAAAAAAAACAGGTAACAACTTGTGCCGTCATCTACAAACCACTGCGCTGACCAGTCAAAATGACAGTCTAAACAGAAAGATTAGACCCTGCGTGTGACAGCTGTTGATAATAGGGTTTAGCAGTAGTCCAGATATTTATCTTACATAACAACTGTTCATAAGCAGACAGGCACCTGTACATCAGATTCAACACCTCTGGTGCACCTGGTATCATAATGGCCAGGCTGAGGCCCTTCCAGGCTATTCAACTCTAAACTATGAAACGATTGCATTGTTTCATTGCCTGTTCATTGTAAGGTCACAAATTGGAACCAACAAAGGCAGGATCCCACTGCACAAGAACACTAAATGAAACTTAATCATCCCAAGGCGAGATGAGGTGACAACATGTACCAAGTCTGGTTAATTTGGTCTCTCTCTCTCTCTCTATCTCTCTGTCTTGCCCACTCCTTTCTTTCTCACTATCGGTTCAATGCCTTAAGTTCTTCTGATTCTCATGACATCATTGGCAGCTATTCTGCCCAGCAACTTCCCCACTGTAGTAAATCTGTCATTACGATATTATTTCAGAAAGTGTAAGACCCTTGAAAACACACACACATGTGCACTCACGCACACACACACACTCTCTCTCTCCCATACACACACCACTTAACCCATGTTTACAAAACCCCTGATCCCCCAAAGCCCTTCCAGCTGTGCACTGGGTGTATCGGTGTGTGTGTGCATGTGCATGTGTGAGATGTGTCATCAGAACCTTTTTAATCAACGTGTTGACGTTTAAATGACAGAAACTTGGTCTGGATTCAAACCTGGGGAAAACTCCAGCCTCTAACCTTTGTGTTCAAACCTTTTCCTCCATCTTTCGAGGTCTCTGTCTCTCTTGTGTCTCTTCTGGTTTCTACCAGAAAGAGTGGATAAAACATATGACCACTAAAAGTTGATAGAAAAAGAACATGACACATAGCGTAGCATTTCCATACACATATGTATGTGTAT